>OOFG01085717.1:0-13593 GCA_900323295.1 Molva molva
TCAAATCAAATTAATAATTGATCTCCAATGTCACCGTGTAGGATACATTTATTTAACTAAACAATATGTGCCATAAAAGTCGACCCCAGTTACTTTTGAAGTGTTTGTTCCCATGTCCCGTAAATATAGATAAAATAAAAAAATCTACATAGAATCTGTTGTAGCGTAAGCATTATGTGTGTGTTGAAACAGAAGTACGTATTATTGAGACAGTTAGGATGAGTGACAACAAGACTGCTTGTTATAGTGTAATGTTTCATTATAGTTTAAGATTGAGCCCTTCCCAGTTAGTAGGCGGGAGATTTTCAGAATTAATACTCACTAAAGTTGAACTACTTGCCCCCTCCCCAAAAATTTGCATGTCTGCTGTTGCAGTTAGCTGGCCAGCTGCAGCTAACTGCAACAGCAGCAAGGCAGACCCAGACCAACAACATCAGTAACACCATTAATGAGTAAAATTAGAGAAGTGTTCTGTCCACTTTAACAGCTGTGCAACTCTGTGACGTGAACTGACTGACTCAGTGTAGCTTAGCTGTTTGGGCGGTGTGAGATAGAGGGGTTCCTGGAGTGTCGATAGTAAGATGAGACATGCCCCCAGCAAGACGTTCTTGTAGACAAAGAGAGAAGAAAGGGCCGGCCAGCATTTTCTTTTACTATATCAGTTACAGGATGTGATTATTGGAATCACTATCGATAAGCATTGACTACAGATACATCTAGGTCATTTTAAGATATGAGCTACCAAATGTTAAGTATTGCAAATTTAAATGGACAACCACCCCTATTCAGTTTCACACTAATCCCCCTCTCTCTCCAGTGGCACGTATTATGAGTAGTTAAGTGGATCTATCTCCATCCTCTCACCTGCCATCCAATAGGTCCTGCAGCTGAGACAGCTCGGGGGTCGAGCTTATGATGTCATTAATAAAGGCCGGGTCTGTGGAAGGCTTTCTCTCAATGTCAATAACATTTACTTCTGGGGCAGCCGGCTCCCTCATAGGAGTGCAATCTGAGTGCACACGTGATCTTGAAATAGCCTTAAAGAAGGAAAAGGTCAAAGGTCATCCATCCAAAAGGTCATCCGTTTGTTGGGAGTATAAATATAAATGTGAAGAATGAGATGCTTACTTTATCGTTAACACTAGTGTCAGATTGAAGTTGGGATGTTTGCATTTCAGAACTTCTGGCATGTCCATGGTTTCTAAAGACAAAATACAACAAGTCATATAAAGTAATAATGGTTCAGGTGTTTTTCACTCTTCACTCTCACTCTTGTGAATAGAAATGAATTAACTCACTATTAACTGGTTTAATACATATTATATTTATATTTCCATTGACAATCATTGTAAAATATTAGAGCAGAGCCATAAAAAACCTTAAAAGAGTCTCCCTTTCAGAATCCTTTTTCTTTTCCTGCAGCTCTCGAAAAGCAAGCGTCAACTAAAACAAAAAAGTGACAACAATATGCATTTGCATAACTTGGTGATAATGACTGAAAGATAAGTTTCCCTCATTTACACACAAATTGACAAGCTTGTAGACCAAACATCCTGAATGTCTAGCGCAAACTGACCTTATTGTGAGTATTCTTCAATGAACTCAGTTCTCTGCCAACACTAACTTTCTGCTCCTCCAAGGCCACCACTGCATTAAACAGACAGTATGTATCAGGCTTCGGCATGACTTCTTTAGTCACAGGAGTACCATATTGAGTTACTCAGTGAAGCAGTACGCTCTGCTTCACACAAGAAGCATGATTAGGAAAAGGATCACGTTGGGAATAGGAAGGAGGCTTTATCAATAATGGCGCACATACCATAGATAACATTTAACACACAACTTATGACCCAAGCACTCACGTTGGTCAGCTTGTTCTCTAGCCTTCCTCTCCAGATCTCTCTCTCTCTTCTCTCGCTCCTTCTCCCTGGCTCGCACAGCCCTCCTTTCCTGTTCACTTTGGTCATCTAGTTCATGATACCTCTGAAGAAAGAAGGAAACGACATGACCAAGCATGGTGCAACACCAGTTTAAGTTAACAGCTTCCAAATCTATTAAATATGCCATTTACTATACAAATTACTATTAGTATATGTCATTTAGCAGACACTTCTATCCATAGAATTGTTGATGAATGATTAATGAGCAGGTTGGGGTTAGGCATCTTGCTCAAGGATGCCTACAGGTAGACTGTGGACGTTGGGGTTCAAACCCAGACCATTTTGGCTGTGAGTCAAACACCCCAACCCCAAGACTATTCTGCCCCGCTCGCATTGTCCTTACCATTTCCCAAACAAACACACAAAAAGGCCACCATACTTTACCTCTTGGCTCTCTCTCCTCAGGGACTTTTCCGATTGGTACCGCTCCATCAGCTCCTCTCTCTCCACCCTCCCCTTCTCCCCCTCCTCCTGGCTCTCCCTCAGCTGGGCTCGGCAGCTGGCCAGCCCCTCCAGGACCCACACAAGTATGGGCACCAGAGACTCCACCACCCCGGCCCCATGAGTCTCAATCACCGTCTGAGGGAGAGACACCACATCAGGAGAACCAGTCAGATGTATGTTCTTCATCAACCTGATGCAGACCAATGACATCACCAACACGCATGAAGCTCCACATGCAAGCAAATGTCATAATATCAATAGAAAAGGTTGACAATCATACTATGTCTGAGGAAATAGTTGATGAGGAGAAGGAATAGTTATGGCCCTTACCTGCAGTTCAGAATACAGCTTGCCTGCTTCTTCACTCACAATGTCAGGGTCCAATTCCAGCTCTCCAGCGCTACACAGGATACTCTCACTACACTCCATTTCACGATCAAAATATGTTTACTAAACTGACGAGAACAAAACTAAATGACCGCATGCGTATAATACTATGAGCAGACCCAAAAGAGGAGCTTCCCCTTTTCTGTATGAATACCTATCCAGCCAATCAGATACATTTCAGTTCACCTACTTCCTGTATCACCCATTTTTCTGTGATTTACTACACTACTACAAGACATGCTTAGGTTTTGGTTTTGTACTGTATCCTACTGTACTGGAATGTAATGTTATGCTCAGGAGGTGCTGCTTGGTAACCATTCTGAAAAAATAAAGAAAAAGGAAAGGTTATAGCAAGAATATTTGCCTATGGGTTGAGATTCCTACAGTTTGCATGGGCATGTTCATGTATGTTAGTAAACCACAGGCATCCTGAGACTTTCAGTGACCTCGAACCTATATTTGGAACAGGCTTATATTAAACTTGACAAGTAGGCCTATATGTAGAATTTAGTTGTTTGGCTTTGATGGTAACATCAAACGTTTTGATGACCAGATCACAGGGAATAGTCATAGCTAACGCATAAAGTAGATGCGAAAGCTGTGCTTACATGGATTATTGACCCTCATGATTTCAGGAATGCGATTCATAAACTTATTTTCTTTAAAGAAAATAAGTTTATGAATCGATGCAGCCAACTTCTACATGTAAACATACAGTCTTATATTGATCCATATTTAGATATCTTACAACGTGTGTTGCACACAAAACCTTTGACCTGCATTAGGGTAACTAAATGATGCATAATGTACTATTTTAAATGTATGCACCTTGCGTGTATATTCAGCGCTATATTCAAAATAACTGTTGTAATTCGTTTTAAAAACTCGTTTAAGATGTGCATATAGCCAAATACAGCGCAAAGCAAGTATAAACACAACCCCATGACCGATTACAGTATTAGCGAAGGAAAAGCACGATAGCGCGTTTGTAATTTAGGCATATTGAATGACAGCAACAGGTTTACTACTCACATAACTCAATGTAGCTTTTATAATAACGCAAAGCACAAACATTTTGCGCTCGATACATAAGTAACTGACAGTAGACACCTTGAGAGATATCTGACAGAAATTTAAGAAGCAACTTTGGCGGAGTAAGCACTTCCTTTAAAAATGGTCCAGTGCTATTTTGTCAAACTTACCTGACTACCGTTCGCGTAAAGTTTCTTATATTAATACCATCTAACCAAATTCTTACCGATGTATTTGAGTAAAGCTATCAATTACACAGATCAGTTTAAAGAAGGGGAGTTGTTTAATTTAGACATGATCCAAGGAGTCATTTGTCCCACCAATCAGCGCCATGTACTTCTAACTTTAACCAATGAACGTAAAGCAAAGGTGGGGCATGGACAACTCAGTTTCGCAAAGGAGAAAAAAAGTTTCCTGAATGACACGTGACCAATAAAAGCCTGGGACTGTCAGGTGATTCGAGCAATGTTCATCTAATACCTGTTAGCATACCTGGCTGAATGCACCTTTTGCCGTCTCTGCAGAGGAAAAACGCATTTACGAAGACATGCAGATCTGCTAAGGCAGCAATAATGTGCTTGTCTATTTTCAAAAACAGAAACTCGAAGACGAGGCTGAACTTGGCTTCTTATTGGCTAACTCCTTATTACATTTTATAATAACGTTATTTTGCCTCTAGATGTTTCTAATTAGTGACTTATCTCTGTCTTGTACTGTAGAGGCCTCTATTGAGAGATTTCTTAAATTAATAATCTGTTATGATTATTCTGTATCCACAATAATGAAACAATGACTCTCCAGGATGCATTTTTCAATGGAATATATAAAAACAAATTGAAGAGCTACTTTATGAAGCAACCAGAAACTAGACATTTTTATATTAGCTACTGTCAATACTGTGTATATATCATCTAGTGTTTTCATGTTTATACTACTGTCCTACTGTACACATACCTCACCCATAGTGTCTTCATATCAATACCACTGTCCATACTGTTCATATCATGTCCATAATGTATTTACCGTATTAATATCATAGTACAACTGCACTATTTATATACTTATGCCATATCTGTACTACCTACTGCTATTGCTGCTCACGTTCAAAGTTGTCCACTGTATATATCTTAACTATTGCATCACCACCATTATACTGTCAATATACTGCATATATCTTATTTAGTTATATATTCCACTATACATATACATTTTTTACGCATTTTTCCGACAGATATAAAATGTGCATTGTCAAAAATGGACTCTGTTACTACTAGACTCAAATGTTTTTAGGGGAGTAGAGTATGGGTCATTACATGTATCCTAATCACAACAATATATAGGAATATTTATATAATTTAACCATCACTTTCATTTAAAACTTACTTAAAAATAACTCGGTTTTATTGTCATTTAGCCTTCGTTAATCTTTCAAGTCTCTCAAGAATCAATTTTCAAAGGACTTTATTGGCATGAAAAAAAAACATTCACATTGCCAAAGCACAAAATGAGAAATAAGATACAACATAAGATACAAAACAGTTGTGCAATAGTACAAGTTAACAAATAAATAAAAAATCGTTTTAAAATACAATATAATGCAAATGTAAATGTGTATATGCAGTTTAAATGGAGACTAGAACATTAGATAATGTTAATGGTCGCGATAGGTTTGAGTTAATCAAACTGTTTCCTGGGACTTTGCCTTAGAATGACTTGTCTCAAACCAACTCCGTAAATACTATTGACAGTAGGCCTATTAATATGCATCTCTCCCTCCCTCTAGAGTTTAGTCTTCTGCTTTCGTTTCTACTCAACTTCGAATCTCCTCTCGTTTACTCAAAATGTACGTTTAAAAAAACGGAATAGTACACGTTTTTATTAACCTAGCTGATGCGTGGTCGTTATGATAGTATTAAAGAGTTGTAGTTTAATGTGTTTTCCCATCATCCAAAGGCACGAAAAGCAAGCAGGAAAAGCGATGTTGAATGTTGATGAATTACCTACGGGGTCAGAATAGTGTGTTTGGCCGAAGATGGAAGTGACCTGCATGGCCTCGCTGCTGCCGGAGGTGGCAGCGCTCGGCTCGGGGAAGGAACATTTTTAACATTTAGCACATTTAAAAATGACCAATTATTTTCAAATGATTTGTGTTACTACTCAGTCCAGTAGATGGCGATATAAACACTGCCCTCTGTCGCTTGTTTTTATTTTATTTGGCAGACGTGTAGAAATCTGCTTGTTACTTACACTTAAAGGCATTTTATGAGCAGCATATGACCTACTCAGCAAGCACATTCACTATAATATGTTTCCATTGCAGAAAAAAAGAAGGAAGAGCTAGTGAATATCCGTGGATAATTACATGATAAATATCAAAATAAGATACAAATCCACATGGACTTCTTAATTATCCTGTCCATCCTGTCCATTCATCTCATACAGTAACTCTTTTTATTACTCTTCGGTTCTCCTCCACGAGTACCACCATCCCATCCTCCCTCTCCTCTCGTGTCATCGCTCTTCTTCTCTTCCTCAGCAGGTCAAATATTGCAACGTTGCCCACCATCCCAAAGCTGATGGCCAGAATCACACAGCCAATCACCAGTAGTATTGACGTGGTCCCCTGCGGCTGATTGAATTGGTCCCATAGTCCCAGCCCCACTACGCTAACACCAATGAGAGTGCCCCAAAACCCTAACGCTATCATGCAGGAGCCCCAGGTCAGCTCTGAACCCCCAGTCACCACGGTAACGCCTGCTACAGAGACGATTCCCCCTGGTAAGGTCACTGTCTCTGACTTATGGTCATAGGTTACCACTGTAGCTTCAGAGGATGGCAAAGTAGAAGGATCCAGGACGTCCATTTTAGATGTCATGTTGGGCTTTATTTTGTGTCGGGTGTCCTGCAGTGACAATGGATCAATGGATCCGTTGCTATGTGTCCCTCTTCTCAGGTCTTGGGTCTTCTCCTCTGGTGCCAGACCTAGAATATCCTAGAATATAATGTCAGTAAAAAAAATTTCATCAAAATCAATTAAGAGTGAGGAAATGTTAACGAAGATAAAATGTACTTTATTAACCCCAAATGGGAAACACTAACTCCTTATATATAACTACAGTTTGTTAGTTATAATATCTAAATACTTAATATATATTATCCGATATAACAAAATATTAGCTCCAATCTATTTGACTTTAATATTATAAAAGGAAAGGTTATGAGAACACCTACCTTAGTTGCAGCCCCGTATTGAGGGGAAAGGGATATGACTTGATAAATGCCTATGTATAATTCATAAAGATCCAGTTAATATTTCATATCAGTTAGATCCTCATTGTGCTGTTGTGTCTCTCTCCCCTGGCCAGTGGTCAGTATAGAAAGGAGTGAGGAGGACTGGTTGCCTGCTACTTTGTCACATTGCATCACCACCTTAAGGGCCTGCAAGATGGCGGACAGTTGTTATGATTGTTGTTATCATTTGTTTGTTCCACCCGGCTCATGTTTTAAATAGGAAGGGCTTGTCTGTCATTACGACCCATTATGAACCATTAACTGGTATTTATCTATGAGCACTCTCTTCCTCTTCTTCTAATTACTTGTTTTCCTTAACCCCCAGAGGAATTGTTTAGAATGGATTATTTCTTATTTTCCCAAAACATCTTTTTATTCCCGCCTTGCTGTCTCCATGCCATAGGCAAACATTCTGCCCTTTTTAATCTGAGCGTAAGATTTTGAATTATACTCTACACGCAGCAACTGCTGTTACCATGACAATCAGAAACTATAAAATCCTGAATTATTTTTATGCCCATAGGCCTATCACACATTTCGCACCAACAGAGCACATTCTCTGTGCTCAGAAAAGAGCACAGAGAAGAGAGATGCAGCCAACATGTTCCTGTAAGGATGGGGTGAGGGTGACGGTGGTCCGGACATATTCCCGGTATACATCGCAGATGAGCAAGTAGGTGGAGCAGTCTGGTGGTGCTATGACACAAGCACTAATATAGTTAGCTAGTAATAGGCTACACCTATTAGCCGCAGACTGTGACAAGGCCAATATTATGTCACTGAAACTGTTGTAGGAGACGCCCCGCCTCACACCCTGCACCATAGTTATGTCTTACCTTTGTTGGCTGGTGAGACTGTCTTTACATATACATATACATGTAAACAATTTGTATATTTACATATATATGTTTACATTCAGGATATTAGTAGGCCAACTTTGTTGCATCATCATGCAACATTTGTCATGTTTGAAATTGGTTGATTTATGCTTTTGTTCTTCATAACAGCGCTAGTGTCTTTCTATGTACGCATTCTATACGCACTTTATCTGCTGTATGCGCTTCTATGTGCATCGTCTTTGTCTTCAAGCTTTATCTTTTAAGACATATCTGCCAGCCAGACGACCAGTCGGGTGGCAGTCTACCAGATCTCTACATGCAATAGGATGGACATGCAGAAATGGGACAGATCTAGAATCAGCCTCATCACCACCTGTTTCACATCCTCAACACGTTCAACATCTGAAGCGCGGATCTCCCAGCAGCAGCAGCTTGGCCTTTAAGAACCGCCCAGGCTATAGGTCGGATGTCAGGGCTAGTACGTTGGGAAGGGGAGGGGGTGTAATTGCTCCTGGACACGGGTGTCACAGGGATAATGTTCATGGTAATTGGCTCAGTCGGACACAAGGCGAGAAAGGGCGGGGCTTCCGTAATCCAATAGATGGACTCGCTGGGTGAATATTTATAGAGGGAAGAAAATCCCACAGCGGAACATATAAGTTTACGGAATAATCGATTAGGAAGGCAGGATATACAGGCAAATGTATAGAATAGAATATACGTTTATACATATAATTTATATTCTTTACTTTACTTCTCTACTTTACAAGGCTGGGGAAGTTACTTTGGCCCCTATAATGGATGGATCGGGTTGCAAACAAACATTTCATAAAAACATATACACCAATAACAAAGTTTATATTATCCTCCATCACAGAAGAGTCATCCTTTCTTGTTTAGTATTTTCACTGTGTTTGTAACGAATTGTAAACAAGGATTTCGCCTTCTAATGCTCTTCTAACCTCAATATTTGTGTTCTGACTATTAAAACACAAATTCAAACCAGAAAGTTAATGTTGTTTTTATCTTACTTGAGGAAAGGACTAAGCAGACAGATGGTTCACAAAAGAAGAGGAAAAACTATGTCTGTGATATTTACACAATGCTAGCCTTATTCCTGACCACTAAAGATCATTACTTGTGACTTCCTTGGAAAGGGTCAACACAAAGACAAGAGAACCAAAATACATGAACAATATAGATAGATAGATAGATAGATAGATAGATAGATAGATAGATAGATAGATAGATAGATAGATAGATAGATAGATAGATAGATAGATAGATAGATAGATAGATAGATAGATAGATAGATTGATGGATAGACAGATAGACAGATAGATAGATAGATAGATAGATAGATAGATTGATGGATAGACAGATAGACAGATAGATAGATAGATAGATAGATAGATAGATAGATAGATAGATAGATAGATAGGTTCTGTTTTCGGGGATGAATAAAGTTACTTCTATCTAATATAATATAATAATGTGTTTGCATATTAGACACACACACACACACACACACACAAACACACACCCATTACATTCCTGGCTACTATGCTGGGCTGCCTCCCTGGAAATGTCTATCAGTGGTCATTTTATCTTTCTAACATGATGTTGCAATGGCTTCCTCCTCCTTCTCTTTCCTGCTCTTTGTATGTTGTATTGACGTGTTGTGTTGACGTTGACAAGGCAAATATGTCCCTCCCCTTGGCCTTTCCTGCTCTTTTTCCATCAACTCAATGGAGTATATCTTTCTCTCTGTGCCTCATGGGGAAAAAATACTACATACCTATGTGTGTGTGTGTGTGTGTTTGTGTGTGTGTGTGTGTGTGTGTGTGTGTGTGTGTGTGAGAGTGCACGTGTGTTCGCATGTGTGCGCACGCATGTGTGTGTATATGTCAAGGAGGAGGTGGGGGGTCGGAGCCCTAATCAGAGAGGTTTAAGGGGAAAGGTGAAGAGTGGTGCTGGGCTTGGGCAGGTCACATGGACCATGCTATAATTCTCCTGTGCAGATGGTAGTTCGGAATAAGTAAGTCAATTGTCAACTAAGCCCACTCAAGACTCTTAGCACAATACTAGACCATGCAACCCCTGCATGGTCTTCTTGCCTCTTCTTGCCACAGTCTTCTCCACCACACTTGGACGAGTATTCACAGAAGGATGCCAGGTGTTCCGGGCTAGCTTCTCATTTAGATAAGGATTCATTTAATGTAATGTGAGCTAAACTAATTCAGAGGTTATATAACCCCACCGTGAAATGATCCTGAGCTTCACGACTGGGGTTCTTATTCACTAGTATAGTCACTTTGTTTAAATGCTGTTCCACATGAGGCCCACATTCACTATACCCCATCCCACCAATTAGTACCACATCAAACTCATGTCCCCCATCAGTCCCACAACACATAACCATCTATTCGATACCCCTGAATATTTGGCTACCTACAGGTGCTGACGAAACAACAGTTTAATAACAAATAATAAATAACACATTGGACCTGAACGACATCAATACATAAGTCAGCTACTATCTCAGCAAACTGAGAGAGAGCCAGATGAGACGACGTAGGCCCGAGGGCTCATTTCTCTCAGAAGCTCAGCTACCTTAAATCCCCTATTAACATAATTAACCCAGGCATCTATGGTAGGAGACTAAGTCTTCTTCCTCATCCTCTCCAACTGGCCAGTCAGTCAACAGTCGGTCTCTGACACACATCAACACATCGAATAGGTAGGTAACTTACTATATGGTGCTTAGACTCACTGGGCCTGCATTTCCTGTTTTATCTCACTAGACTTTGTTGTTCTTTTCACATTGCTTTGCGTCCTGGAGAAATAATCAGAGAGGCCCAACCTCTGAGCAAAAAATATTTTTTCTTGGAAGAGAATACACACCGTGTGCACACACAGGGCATCTGCAGATCTGACCTGTAAAGGAAGACCTCCAAAGACAAGTACAGCAGGGACTAGGACAAAGACCAGTGTGGCAGCAGCTCAAGGGGGAGGACATTCCAAAAAACAATCCAATCCAGCACCATGGGAAACGCCACCAGCAGCGCGATCTCCAAGGAGATCCTGGAGGACCTGAAGCTCAACACCAAGTTCACGGAGAACGAGATCTGCCAGTGGTACGAGAACTTCCAGAAGCAGTGTCCGACGGGCCGCATCAGCCCCGAGGAGTTTGAGCAGATCTACGCCCGCTTCTTCCCGGAGAGCGACGCCACCAGCTACGCCCAGCACGTCTTCCGCTCGTTCGACACCAACGACGATGGCACGCTGGACTTCAAGGAGTACATCATCGCGCTGCACATGACCTCCACAGGCAAGACCACACGGAAGCTAGAGTGGGCCTTCTCGCTGTTCGACGTGGACAAGAACGGCTACATCACAAAGACGGAGGTGACGGAGATTTGCCAGGTGAGAGGGAGGAGATGTGGGATTGTGATGTGTTGTGTTGGGGGTAAGGTGATATCGTGTTCATGATCAATGCTTATCGATGCATGCACCTTTTTGTGAGGGGGATGTAGATGACAACAGGATAGTGGATGACGGCTATCCTAGTGCTACAAGAAGGTTTTACAAATGCAATATCTCAGCTAGGAGAGTAGTAGAGGATGACAAACAAGGACATTGCCATGTGTGTGTACTTATTTGAATGGGAATATATTTAAAATTATTTCAAGATTAAGGGAATCCCTATGCAACCATTGTCAATAGTAGATCCTCTTGCTTTGAAGAATGAAGGGTGAACTCTATGGATTACTTTGTTGTCCTTATCCTGTTTTGTGGACCATTAGTTTACCTCACAATACTTTCAATGCTTGGTTTTCTTTTCATCCCTGTTAAGAAAAAATATAGAATGATCACATCCATGGAAAGAGTCCACCCTTCTAAATATTTTAGCCTAATTAGTCGCCCCATTTGAGCCTTACAATCCAGATAATCTATGCGATTACAGGTTTAACCCTCAGATATAGGCAATTCTGCGCTCAAGCAATGCTTAGTCTACAACAGGGTGTTTTTTGTTTAGGTAATCCACATTACTATAGTAAAAAAGTAACTTGCACCTTTAAATCTACATTGTAATTTGCAGTTATACATTTATAGATGTATAGTTATAGGTATTAAGAGCTCAAATATGTATTATCTTTTATAGCAATCCAAATGGAGGTCAAGGTTCAAACCCCAGATACAACGCAAGACTCAAATAGCATCAAGTACACCTACAATATTTAAAGATGCAGATATTTATGCTTTAGTCTGCAACCTTACCAGGGGTTGACAGGTGATGTCTGCAGTGTGTACAGTATAATTGTACTGTCTTATGAAAAAGCATTCTGGCTTTAAGAGACTTACAGCCCTGCAACCCACATGTTTGAATTTCTGCTGTAATTTCCCTCATACAAAAATAAATCAGCCATGTAAAGCAACCATAATAATTTGTGAAAAATAATTACTTTTTTACATAAATACACACCAGTTTATCAACAGTTTGACCAACTGGACATCAAAAAGCATCTACATTCTTCAAAGTTACCACCAGAGTAATATTTCAAGTATGTTAAGGATCAAAAGAAATAACTGAATCTGATCTTGAATTTGGAATTCTTAATCAATTCAAAATGTTTGCATTAACATGCAAATGTGAATACATATGTGTATATTCACAAAACAAACAAAAATATTGCACTTAGCCGAAACATCCTTGAACCAGCCACAGCATGAGGCGGGTGGAGCAAGATGGAGGTGGAGCGTAGGAGGAGAAAAATGACATCTTGCAGTTTGGCCTGTGGTCTGAGTCTTGGCACTAATCCATGTTAATCTAGGTGTCTTAAATGTTCTAGAGGAGTCTTTCCCCTCCGTATGTGGGACACACACTGAGAAGGCCTGACCCTGCGGAGTGGAACGTCTGCCACATACATATGTTAGGATGCTAAGTGGCTTCAGGCAATCCCTCTGGGGACAAAAACAAACTGTATGGACTAGCAATGTTGAATCAACAAACCAACACATCATGATGATAGATTATGTTTAAAAAAAACGTTGACAGCCAAACACTGTGAGAAGCTGCCTTCAGTTTAATAATCTTAGTTATGATATGTTCTATCGTGTGGAGACTAAAAACCTTCAAGAAATGGTTTGGATTGTTCTAGTTGGTTCTTCTTCACTTCTGCGGTTGTCAAGTGTAGGCCCACCGATGTCAAACGTAGATGTAGAAGAAGTGGCAAAGTGTTGATTAAATGAACTGACAGAAGCCTGTCATACATAGGCTAGAGTGCGTCTATTCTCATACAGTAGACTGCCTTTAGTCCACATCCTTAATGTTGCTAGCCTGCTCCATATATTCTGAAGATCTCTACCAGACCACTTATATGGACTATTACATTTAATCTAACTATTGTGGTTTATTTTGCCATAATGTTATTATGAGTAGTTATAGTATAACAATGGTTTTCTTAACTTTTTATGGTATAAAGCATTGATATTTGCATATAATAATAATAATACCTATTATTATTATTAATAATGTATCATGGAGCAACTTCTATTTATTTTGCTCCAATGTTGATTACATGCTTTGATTATACTCCTCAGCCTTACTTGCCCTCTGGACAACACTGTCTACTGAATGTGGATGTAAACGTAAAGCA
>OOFG01085718.1:0-14108 GCA_900323295.1 Molva molva
AGCAGGGGCCTGCTCTGTCATGTAGTGAATAGCATCCTGGTCTCCAAGCCAATCGGATCCCTTGACAGTGTCGTAGAAATGCCATCTCCAGTCATCACCCTCCATGTTCCCCAGAGCTGCATTGATGCCACCCTGAAACATAAAGGTCACGTGAAAAAGGTAACATACAACAGCGCTACAAGCCCACTTTGCTTTTGAAGGACAAATAACACTGAATGTCTCAACATGTGAAGCTTAGATCCTAGGAGAACTAGGAATGCAAACAGGTAATTAGAGCTCAACAACTAAATGCCTGGCTGCCTACCTATAAGCAATACAATATAAGAAAAACAGTAATGGGAGGCTCATACCTGTGCAGCAACTGTGTGCGACCTGGTCGGGAAGAGCTTGGTTACACAGGCTGTGTTGAAACCGGCCTCGGATAGACCAAAGGCTGCTCTTAATCCTGCTCCGCCGGCACCGACAACCACAGCATCAAATTCATGGTCCACAACAGGGTACTGGGTGGAAATCTATGCATATTGACCAGAAGTCAACAAGTATTAACATATTTTTTCTTTCAAGACACACACACACACGCATATAAACACACACAGACACAAATAGAAAACATATACTTATTGAAGCTATAGGACAATAAAATGTTTACACCAACTTACATCATTTGACACTTTAGCATTGTTCTTCTTGTCATATATGGAAAAATGAAAGTCCCGGGAACATTTCGTAGCACCAAGGGGGGCCTGAAATGAAAATAGTAATTAGTAACAATTTCGATAGTGTACAAATTTGTTTTATTTACATCTCAGCTGCACCTCACCTAAGGACATGAGATGTGAAGGCATTAAACGTATTTCTTATGGCAAAAATATTGTAAATGGACTATACGATATAATGCAAGGTGCTTTCAGGGACACAAAGGCAATTTATTTAGTCTCTTTATGATTTGACATTTAAAAACAGATAAAGCCTATTAACAACGAGACGCAAGTTACGCAAGTCAAGGACTCCAGGTTATGGAACGTAAAAATGCAGCATTATTTTTTTTCCACACGTACAAACACATACAAGTCAAATAAATATATACCACAGCACTCATCACGAAATGAATATACTATTACTCACAGCGTTAGTTTTGGAGGATAATATCCTTTTGGAAAGGAGACTTGACGCCAAACGTATAGTAGCCATGTTTCAAGTGAAGGACAGCTTCGGCGGAAACGGCCAGGGGACTTGTTAGTGTTGTACACACCCGTTGGAGCAAACCAAAGTCGATTTTGGGGTCAGAGGCAATTTTGTAACACATTTCCGTGTTTATTTGTAATATATAACGAGATATTGTCATCAGACTGTATTTACATAAAATTATATTTAATAAAGCATGCTGAAATTGTTCATTTTTGCTGAAAGAGAAACGATTGCTGTGTTGTATTTTGATGTGATCACCCTAAATGTGTCAGTTGGACTGTTTTGGTTTACCTAACTAACTTTAATGGGAATTATACAATCTGACGTGAAGGAACAAATGTATACGTGACCTAGGCTTTTACTTCAAGGTGAGACAAAACACCTAATTTTAACAAAATTCGAATTGGTAAATACTTTCGTTGTGCAAATGTTTGTGAATAGCTAAGCGAATAGCCCTATGTAAAGCAGACCTGCATGCCTCAGCATTGTATAAATGTTTTTGCTGGTGAGGTTGCACGGCTAAAATGTAAACACACATGTAATTCAATGGGGCGAAACACCTTGCCCATGAAGTGAGCGAAACTCTGTTGTAACCACCTAACCTTTGCTAACAGTGCACCATTGTGTAGTATTCCTGTAACAATTGTACTTCAAACGCAGCCATTGGTAGTACAATTGGTACAGGTATTTATAAAAGACACCGGTTTCAGATCATTAATTCCTAAAAATGAGGGTAAACAACAACAACAATAACAACAACCAAATAATGTGTTATGGATAAACCACATGGATGGATAGTTGCTGATGTGGTCAATGAAGAAACGCAAAATAGAAAGAGTAGCTGCAGAAGTGTTTCGGCCTTTCTTGTCTCCTTTACAAAGAAACAGTGAAGTGAAGAGGCTATGGCGTTTCGCTTCCCGCACATAGGTACTGGGTCTGGGTTCATCCCAATGTACGTGACCCCAACCTGCTCTTTATCTAAGAGTCTCCTCATGTCATGTATGTGTGTATATTTCTACATATGAATATGGATACCTGTACCATGTGTTTGGTTGTTACAGTCGGCTCCATGAACAACTTGAACGACCCCCCCAGATGGAACATTGACCCAGACCCAGGAGAGAGGAGAGCTGGGGGTGGTAACGGTAACCCATGGAACTACGCACTATTGATCCCTATGCTTGGACTGGCTGCCTTCCGTAAGCACATCTTAATATGTATATTTGTGAATGATTGTATGAGATTCAGATAAAGAGAGAGACTCATATAGAATGGGTTCTCAATGTATGACAATATTATTAATCCAATTCGTGAAATTGTCACAATTAGACAAAGCCGCGACATTTGATGAGCAGAAAGAGCATATTTCACAGTAAACAGTGATTGCGGGATTGTTCCTTTAAGATGGCAGCCGATGCACACAAGCTGTATTTTGTACAATGACCCTTTAAACCTTATAGCAATATAAAGTTTCCAGCTTGTTTGAAAACTGCCCTCCCGAAACAAGGTTGGATCTGGACCAGGGAGTCACAAAGGGAAATCAGTGAGGTGAAGGTGCGGCATAATGAGGAGGTCTCCAGCTTACGGACAGAGATGGAGAAGAAGTACGGACAGTCCCTGACAGAGGTGCGCAGAGCCGCGGCTCTGCTGGAGATACAGGTGGAGACGGAGAGGCAGAGGGTCGAGGGCTACAAGAAGGCCATGCAGTCCCATAGGCTGCAGATGATGGAGGAAAAGAAACAGTTAAAGCAGGTGAAGCACGTTTCCTCCTATCAACTCCTAATATAACTTAAGCTGAAGTCATTTTGGATGTGTCACTTGCGCAAGCCCTAAATGACTAAATGAATCAAATTAAGCGTCAGACACATTTATTTGGGCTGCTCTTCACAATAGTTTGATGTACTATTTTACATGTTTAAAACCGTTTTAACATATTCTGTTATTATATTTCTTCACTCTGGTTTGAAGGAAATAGTATCAGACTAAAAAAGCACAGAAAATGGTTATATTTTGTATACATATTGAATAGACCTAGGACTCTTGTTCTGACAGCCAAATATGCAAAATGGGTGACCTATTGCATTAATCTTACGAATGGTTTCCAACCAACTATATACTTGCATGTTCTCCACACAATGATGTCTGGTCGGTGCGATGCCTTGAAACCGAATAAGCTCTCCTCCTCTCTGTCTGCCATTCAACCTCCCCTCTTGAACCCTTGTCCCCCAACTAGGAGCGTGGTAGCGTGGAGCAGGAGAAGCAAAGGATGCTGCAGTGTGGCACGGCAGGGGCGGTGCTGCACGACGCCCTTGAGCAGGAGAGGGCAGCGCATCAGAGGGCAGAGGCGGCCTTGAGGGAGCTCGAGGCCCGCCTGGTAGAGCGGCAGAACGCCTACTGCTCCATTCTGAGACCCCGAGCCCAGCGGAAGGAGATGGAGCAGGAGATGCTGCTGAAGGCCGTGAAGGTGGGCCTGGGCCGGGGAGTGGAGCTGGAGAGGGATCTGAAGGACATCTTCAGGAAGGACAAGCACTGTGCTGATGTGCTGAACACAGACGACCGTAAGAACGGCAGCCTGATGTGGGTGTATCTGAAATACTGGCAGCTGCAGGTCACTGTGGAGAAGCACAAGAGGGCCCATGATGCCATTCTGAGTGGGAAAACTGGTTCTCGTATTGAGTGAACTTCGCAAGTGGGATTGGGGTCATGGAAGTGGCTTATTGGGAGTAGTGCACTTTGTTGGCCATCCAGATCCAGGAGACCATCCCGATCTGAGATCACATTTCAGTTTCTCATTCAAGATCGGTCTGGCCTAGCTTCCACTGAAACCATCTTTAAAAACCGAAAAAGTGGACGGACCAATTAGTGCTATGGGGAGGGAGTTATAGTTCATAACTAGTCATGCATTGGCTGGGCAGTATTCAGCCCCGAGCACTGATCGGTGCATCCACTTTGAGGGATTTGAAAGTTGGCTTCAACGGGATTGAGGTCAGAGACCATATGGGCCAGGTTGAGAAACTAAATTTGTGAACTTGCGTGATCAGGATGGTCTCACAACTAGCACTTTGTTTGGTTAGGATTCAAATTGACAATGGCCTTCTTTGTATAATCAATGAAAATAAATGTATTGTGTTAATTGGTTATTAGCACACAATTTTCCCCTTTGATCCTATTGAGAGGATTGTAAATAATCATCTCATGACGGTTATTTTTTTATTGATTCTAATGATCAGAAGATGAGAACAGATTATTATTATATTTTTTCCATTCATGCTGTTTGGAAGTTCTGTCCAGAAGAGGTCTTCCATGAATACTATGTGAAGTATGTGAAGTAAGCATCTCTGTGACTTAGTGTTTATTTATATTCACTGTCTTTAACATAATATAAATATTATGTTTGGACAGCAAAACTCTTAAACCCCCTCCTGATGATTTGCGGTAAAACGTTCTTATTAAAGAAATGACATGAAATTGATTAAATTCAGGGGAATAGTAAAAAGCATTGACACTCTGCCATTATTGAATTGTGTCAATTAGTTTGTAGTTAACCTGACTGGTTCACCCTTTTGCAAGCAGTCATGTTTTACTTGTATATTTTATTTGCAACACTACTGTACTAAGATATTGAATGAAATGCAATGGCATGTTTTGTTTTGCCACATGTTTCATTTAATGGCCAATCTTTTTGTTTGCTGTTATGTAAGTATTGCATAATAAAAATGGCTTTTAAAGCCTTGAAACTGCAAGCATTTAACTTTTCAGAGCATACCATTCTAATAGAAAGTGTCATCCTAAGGTTATTGCCCATTTTAAGACTATGGAAGGTGCATACATTTTGTTCTGCTGTAGGATAGCCTCTGAAAGGCTTTGGGAATAAATAATAAATTAAACTTCTGATGGCTACAGCAGAAGTTTGGCCAATGTATATAGCTTCAGACTCGTCATGCACTACATTTGGAAATTATCTGATTAAGGAAACATGGCTAGAGATCATTTTTATTAGCAAAATATTACAATCATTTTTATGGCTTGCTTGTTTTGTCCATATGGTGTATTGTAAAATAATTACTAACACAATGCAACAGAGTTTGCTTTTGAATTCCACACGTAGACATGAGACAATAGAAATAACATACAAATAAAGTACATGAAACCAAACAGCAAAAAACATGCCATTAAACAGTTTGTATACGCACATTATATTTGTGTGTCTTAATGTGTTCACAAACAATCAGACATTTAATCCCATTAACTGAACCAGGTGGGTCGTTTCCTTGCCCTCTCCACTATCCTCTTGTCTTTGTCCTGGTCGCCCGGCATCTCTCCCTCATACAAGACAACCGTCTCAGTGGCTGGAGCCTTCAGTGGGCCTCCTTCCATGGCATTTATTTGAAGGCGAATGAGAGACGTTTCTCTGCGTACCTTCTCATAACAGAACCCACACAGGACATGCTTCTGCTTTAGGTGGCCACACTCCAAACATGGCTCAACGTTGTCCTGGGAGTTGAGTAGAAGTGTTTGAATGCAGGGTGTTTAAATGAACACATGTAGAAAATGGAAGCGACAAGTAAAGACGGTGACACGGCAAAAAGGGAAGAAAACATGCCAATCGTCTTAATGCTGGGTAGAATAGTGTATTGCTTAAAATAACTAAAAATAAACTAATAATTTCTCTTCAAATATATCAACGACAAACATTTATACATTTTACCCATACCTTGACTTTTATGAGTTTTTCGACTGCCCTTCTTCTAGTACGGTTGATTTCTATAGAGCGTCTTTTCTTCGGCGCTGCCATCCACATAATGTTGTCCAGAATGCTAGGGGGCTGTTCTGGGCTCTGCTGCTCTTCATCAAGATACTCATCCTGCTGGGGTTGGCCCTGAAGTCTAGGGCCATTCAATGCCAGCGCAGGTGCTAGAAGAAAAATACATTAATCTGACAACAAGGTAAGAAGAGCCAATTGCTAGCATTGCCAACTTAAATTGGGAAAGTACTACACATTGACAAATATATCTATGGTACTACAGTCCTAGCCCCCTTTGATGCCCGTTATAAACGGTGTTCAAGGCAAAAACTCACCCAATTGTCCGTCAAATCCTACAGACTGTAGAAGCTTTCCTTCCATGTGAAGCAATGAACGTCTCAGACTATGCAATAAACCCGCTAAACTCATCATTGTGTGTGTTTTTGTGTACGCTTGGTCCTAAGCATGGATGTAAGACTGGGATGTCACGCAGCTCACGGTCATTGAGACTTCAAACGTCATTCATGTGCGCCAATAAAAAGTGGTACGATGGATATTGTAGTTTTTTGATGTTGTAAAATGTCAGCATTTTAGAGTTCAAGAAGCAAAAAATATATATTTGAAACATGGGGCTAAATGTTAATAATCACCCACAATTATAATAAAAAGTGTTACACAAATAATCGATAGTTGATATTAATAACATGAATAAACAAGTAAACCACAACCTATTGCACCGGAAACGTATATCCACCAATCACGTCAGCCGTTGTTGCTCCAAGTGAAGGAACCTGCAGAAGCAAAAATGGCGGAACGTGGATACAGTTTCTCTCTCACCACATTTAGGTAAACTTAAACATAATACTATCGTCGTGTCGTAGCCAGGCACTAGCCTGTTGTATTGTACTGTTCGTGGTTTGAAATCGATTGTTGCATGGAAACTGAAGACTTCCGTCTGTTTCTTGTGTTGCCGTTTTACCGTAAAAACCTTGACGATGCGTTGTCATCCCCCTTTACTTTTGAATGGACCCGTTAGCACGCCGTCTAAACGCACGACAGAATGGAATAAACACTTTCAAATGTATATTTGTAGCAACGTTATAAATGACCGATGGACCTAATATATTTAACTAAATATAATCAAGTTGTGCTTCATTATTGGGAAAGCTAAACACAAAGAACTGTCATAGTTAGCAATGATAGCTAAGTGAGCTTGCCAAGCCAACTTTCGGTTTCAGTTCTATCTTCGTTATAAACTGACGCATTGCCATTATTATCTCCAAGTTCTAGTTGAAATGTTTATATTTGAGTATTCTGATTATATTAATAATGCTCCCTCAACTCAATGTGAATGTTGCAAACACGCTGTGCCTTTTCAGTCCTTCGGGAAAACTGGTCCAGATTGAGTATGCCCTGGCAGCCGTGGCAGCAGGAGCCCCTTCAGTCGGGATCAAAGGTATCAACATAATAATACAAATGTGGTTTTTTTTCATAGCGTTTTCAATTGTTTTCTGTATGTCCACTTGAAAGTGATAAGATAATTGTTGAAAATGTTGGCGGTACAGTGCAAAAAATGTAATGGATCATTGAATGCGACTAGTTTTTATTTCAATTTTTCTTTCTGTTTTTCAGCATCCAATGGCGTTGTACTCGCAACAGAAAAAAAACAGAAATCCATCCTTTACGATGAGCAGAGTGTTCATAAGGTGGAACCCATCACCAAGCACATAGGGATGGTCTACAGTGGGATGGGGCCTGACTACAGGTGTGTGTGTGTGTGTGTGTGTACACTAATGTAACAATCTTTACCAGTGAATTTGTGATGTATAGCAAAAAAGTGTGATAATACATTCTTGCATAGGACTTTGCAGTGTCCTCATTAGCCATGATTCTGCAACTTTATGAATTGCAAAATTAAGTTCATGACTCACGCAACTTTTTATTCTGCTCTTTAGAGTTTTGGTACGTCGAGCCAGAAAACTGGCCCAACAGTACTTCCTGGTCTACCAGGAGCCAATCCCCACAGGACAGTTGGTTCAGAGAGTTGCCTCTGTCATGCAGGAATATACACAGTCTGGGTAAGTTTTGGGTCATGTGTAACATTGCTCCTACACATGCATGCAAATGTTGGATAATGTGCCAACCTATTTAAAATTTTCGTATAATTGGGTATCCATATTTAGAATTTGGGGTTCATTGTTAATTAAGCAAGTGAGCACAAACCTAGAGAAACATTAGATTTTGAACTTGGCATTGCTGAAACAAAAAAAAAAAATACAAAGTATCCAAATTGTCTGTATCTGCTTGTCGTATCAGGCAGTAAAATGCATGAAAAAGACTTAAAGTATTGAACTTATGCATCATGGTAATGTATGCAATTTACTATTATGCACATTGTATTTAAAGTTTAATTTAACTTTAAAGATGTTCCAAATTTCACGGCACACCACAAGTTTAAATTGTTTGTGCAGTGTACTGATGGAGCACAGAGTGATCCTTTCTAACTAAGTGTTTCTAGTGATTCAATGACACTGATATTGTACTAAACATGAGCCTTGAATAGAACACTTTGGAGAAAGACACACCCGCCCGTTTTTTCCACAACAATTTTTTTACCTCTACTACAGGGCAAAAACTAAAACAAATGCTTGATGTATTTTTTATCCCATCTAGTGGAGTGCGTCCATTTGGTGTGTCATTGCTGATTGCCGGATGGGATGAAGATCAACCCTACTTGTTCCAGTCTGATCCTTCTGTAAGTGTCTCATTTAACCACTTACACTGCAGTCATCACGGTTTGTTGAACTGTTATGGCGTGTACTTGTTTAGCTAATCTGTAATTACCACCATGTATCAGCCTACCAACCGTTTCAAGTTGAAAATAAATTAAGAGATTTTCTGTTTTTTTTAATTATCAACTTCTTTTTTTGCTCTTGACAGGGAGCATATTTCGCATGGAAAGCCACAGCCATGGGGAAGAACTATGTAAATGGCAAAACATTCCTAGAAAAAAGGTATAGTGAAACTTTTAAACGATTTAAGAACTGTAATATTATTTTTTTACATCCTATGGTAATGATTTTGAACTGTTATTCCTATAACTAAAAGCATCAAATCTGCTTATCCAGTATTAGGCCCTGTGGGAGGAGTGATATGAAGAATGTGGTTGCTCTTAAAAATAAATGTTACCCTACGAGGGCTGATGTTGGAATATGAGGGGCAATAGTTATAGTGTAGAAATTGAACACCTGGTTCATAAGAATAGTTTTCTAATATGGAGGATTAAAAAAAAAAAAAAAAACATGTACAATATTTGGATCATTAGTTGGGCTAAATGGGCAAAGTCTAAATTATGTTACTTTTGTAGAAACCAGTTACAAACAGTACATAACAATACGTATATTGGATATGTACTGTATTGGTTTAGGAAAAGAGATGTGTGTGGATGCTGTTTAATATGTACTAACACTAGGTATTATGCAAAGGGAAGTTCAAATAATGTTGCGTTTATTTGTTTTTTCCCTCAAGGTACAACAATGATCTGGAATTGGAAGATGCCATCCACACAGCCATCTTGACACTGAAGGTATATGGATTTATTTACACATTCATGTGCCCTTTATGTCTAAGATTAATTCCAAATGAGCAGGGACACCTCACACTGTGACTGTAAACAATAATGGTGGACGGTTACTAAGTAAGGGGTAATGTACAGCGAGCCGGTCATTATCACGAAATAAACCCTGACAGGCTGTTGGCGGAAGGGTCTTGCATCACCCTGAAGGGGTTTATTTCGCGATGATGACCGGCTTGCTGTACATTATTTCTTAGTTGAATGAATGCCCAATCAGAATCGGGTATTCAACAAAGCCGTGTAATAATGGATCCTGACCACCTCCTTCTCCACGGTTCATGTTGCAGGAGAGCTTTGAGGGCCAGATGACGGAGGAGAACATAGAAGTTGGGATCTGCAACGAGGCTGGCTTCAGACGGCTCACCCCAGCAGAGGTCAAAGACTACCTGGCAGCCATTGCGTGAACTGTTTTTTTTTTTTCTGTCTACATGACCCTGTTTTCCAATTAAAGACATGGCAGTGTATAATTACACCAATTGGCATTGTAACATCCGAATCTTTATCCGCTTGTTGCAGTTAAACTGAATTAGAAGGTGGACTATGGTTCAAGTAAAATCTCAATGTTGTCCTACTTAGAACATATAATTCCCATTATTGAATCAATGTACATGTGATTATAATACACCAAATGTGATTTATAATGCAACTAAAACTATTATAACCATCGTGGGAATTGGGAGTTCATGGATTGGTTCTCAGTGTATGCATCCCATCACACATGCACTGAGGGAATAAAGGAAGATCTTGAGATTTTACTGACAATCATTGTGTAGTGCTTTTACAAGTATTTTCCCAGTTTATACACTTTTTACTTTCTCTGTACGTTGATGTGTTCAACTTAATAAAAGGTCTTCATGTCACATTTGGTGTCTGATCTTCTCTAAAATCAAGAAAGGAACGTTTCAGTGCGTTGGTTGGGTATTACATGATTCCCTTTTCCTCTTATCCTCTTATCCATCTCATGGCATCTTGTGTATTTGAACGCGCACAAGTACTACTAGTAGCGCGCGCTACTATAGCCGGAACATTGTTTCTAACAATATATCGTTCCGCGTATGTAATCTTAGAGCTGCTTCAAAGTTCTCTCTTTCATCGGTTATAAGATAATTAACTCCTTGCTGATATCAAGTAGAATTTATCAATCAGTTGGTCTTTTATTCAATTGTAGTGGTATACATGTACCTCCCATCGGATTTTTACCCGCGCTACCACTCGACATCCGATGACGTTTGTGGCGCCAGAATCAAGGGGCACTGGAAGAAGGGTGTGTGTCTGATGGCTTATTTACATCTGTCTGACTTATTTTAACGGCATAGCATTTTTTTTAATCAAGGTTCTTTAGTTGTCATTGATGCCGAGTAAAGTTACACTGTGAGTCGAGATGGTTTTTCTACGCAGCGGTGGCAGTGGCGTAGCAAAATCGGCTACAACCCTTAATAGATCAGCCGACCTGAATGTTAGCTCCGAGTTTCTGTCGCTGGTTCCCGCGTCGGAGAAGAGGTCCGTCCGCAGTGCCACCAGGTCTAACCGGAGCCCAGATGACAGCCCCAAAAGCTGCACCGGCATCACCACAAATGTATGTATAGGTAACGTTAATGTTGTTTACCGAATGACAGGCTTTGACCCAGATGAACAACTAATTAACGGCGGGGGTGAAGTAGCTAACTGTGTTAGCAGGCTAACTAGCCAGCGTCACAACAGTAGACTGTCTCTCCGACCTGTTTATTCACTTTCCTGACTGGCGGTCTGTCCTCCAAATATTGTTATTCTTCTATATCGAAATTAGAATATTTGAAACTGAAGTTTGGCATATGTGGCCCAGAGTAATTGAATATAAATCGTTCCCGTGTTTACTTTCTATGTAACGTAACTTAAGTTCTGAAAAGTTCTGTCTTCCTCCATCTGTAGAAAGTCCATTTCCTGAAATACAATACTTGATATGCACCTTGGACATATATTAACACATTAGCAGGTGATATCCAGGGGCAGTCATGGTCCATAAACTGTATAGATCAACAGACCGTACCATTCCCAACTTCTATACCTTTATAATGTACTACTCAACAGCATCAATAGAACAACGTTAACCACATGGGCTTTATGTCGTTTTCTAAATGATGCTGTAATTTGACCTTTTTTTGAGAACTGTTGACAAGTGTCCTTCTATGTGTCATCTCAAACGTTCAACTTTTAAGAGTTTATTTGGCTAATGTCATAACACCAGGGTCATGCTGTTGTTATGGAGAGAGCCGAGGGGAAGAAGGAGCAGGAAGAAACCAGTTTCACCCGTGACCGGTCTAGAGGACGCGTTAAACTGGAGACATCTTTTGCCAAAATGAACGGGCAAACCAGCCCGTCTCTGACTGATGACAAAGCCGGCGTACACTGCACCAGGTTACAGCCTGTTCTGTTATACATGTCATTTGTTAAAGCAGTCAGAACCACATGCTTACTTCATTCAGTACTGTTATCACTGCACATTGACATTAAAGAGATCTAACATATATTGATTTACTATTTGAAATTCAAGCATGACTCATACGGAAATACAAATTATTGTCAATATTTCTCAAAGGTTAGAACTGTGAATTGAGGTGATTGATGATTTCTTTCAACAGGAAGTCACCTCGGCTGCAGGGAGAGGGTAAAGCATGCAGTGGAAGGCAGCAAGCAGGTAGATCAATAATGCACAAAAGAGCCTGCAGTTATTTGTAAATGTATCATATTAGGTGCATTGTAATGTTCAAATGGCTTGTTTTTGAAAGTTTCATTTATTTCTACTGTCATTTTGATTCATTCACGTTTGCTTTTTTTATGTTGGGATTTTATTACACAATGTTATTTAAAACCCTAAAACATCCTTCCTCCAGTACTGTGGCACACTTTGATAATCAAATTGGTGAGAAGTCCAGCTCAAAAGGGAAAATTGTTAAGTCATACTAAATTATGAAATACATATGATTACTAATTTACTCTTGAATTTTGGCATCGGCCCCCAGAATCCTAAAAAGCATGTAAATATGAATAAACTACAAACTATTTTAAAAAAAAAAAGCATGAATTATGATGCTTAACTCCATGTTTTTAATATGTATTTCGTATGTGTCTCAGATGTCTCGGATGAGGTGGAGTGCTCCTCTACCCCTAAAAGGTGTCGCTTCAGTCTGCAGAGCCAGCAGGTGGATGAGGATGAGGAGGAGGATGAGGAAGGGGAGGACCACTCGGTGCGACGTAGCTCACGCATCACCAGATACAAACTGGACTCCCGCAAGCAGTCGGTGCTCTATGACCGCCTCATCACAAAGTAGGTCACGACCTAGTCACGCCTGGCTTCAGGAGGAACTTTTCTTCTTTAGATACATAAAATATGAAAAGGTTAAAAATAGATAAATAATTACAAATAAATGTGGGATGTGTCCTTCTCCTAGATCACTTCTATGTCAGTGTCCATGTGTTTCTTAATAATTATAATCCAAACATTTTCCAACCGAAAAGTCTCAGGAGGCACTTTATTTTTTCATTCCTGATAGTTTGAATGAATTCCTCCCGGAGCAAGAACTTTCAAAGATATTATTATCCGAAAGTATACACAAATATACAAAAAATAAGAAAATACAGGAGGAAAAGATTCCCTTTTTTATCAACTGATCGTTATTCCTTTTCATTTCTATAGTTGATAATAACACAAAAAGCAAAACCACAACATCATGTAGGATTGCTGCATGACAGCCAGTGGCTTTGAGATCCACTCATCGACCAGAGTCCCTCTCGGTTACGACAGAGCTTCAATGTAGCCTATGCGTTTCAGAAGACGCACAGCTTCCAAAGTACGAAAGTGGGCTTCTTCCAGTTATCACAAAGCAAATAGGTGGTTTGACATTGTGCAAAGTTTGGACTTGCCATATTAACCCCAAGAGGAAACACACAGGTGCTTTTGTGGGTGATGTAAGATCCAGGCAAATCTGCCTGGATCTCATGCCTGTATCTTACGGTCTGGCATTAAGACGAATTAAAATGAAAATATGCTCTCTGATGGTGAGGATGTGGCTGGAATGCATAGACGGTGCTTGGATATTCAGACTAAATGTAACCTAAGCTTATACCTAAGCTTCGCCAATATGCATAGGCAAAAAAACAAATTATGATTTTCTTTGTGTAATTGTTGAAATTCCTTTCTCCCAAAATATGAAGGGAAGGTCTCTAAATCTACACACATTTCAAAACATTGTGAGAAACCGTACTGTCTGGAAAATACTAAAGAAAATGGATGTTATAAACCTGTTGATGTTGTAAACAGAACGTTATGAGCATATTACAAAGTCTTCATTCATTTAAAATAATAATACAAATGAGTGGGATTTGGTTTAAATGACTTGTATGCCATATGGAGGGGTGTCGAGCAAATGCAGTGATAGTTTGGCCTCTGGTTGTTTATCTTATTGCATCTCACAGCACTGCTGAAGCAGTTCTCCAAAAGATGGATGACATGCAGAAGATGAGACGCAGAGTCAGAAACAGAGATAGAGACACCACAGAAGAGGT
>OOFG01085720.1:0-14137 GCA_900323295.1 Molva molva
CTATACACACTATTTTTTTGGACCCATGTAACTGACGCACGGCCAGATCCACGGTGCCACCTACACTCAGCTGAAACTGACAAGAAGCGCAGTCCCCGCGGGTCCTCCTGCTGGAAGGGGATCCCTAAGGTGACATAAGGTGTTCCAGCCCGACCTTTGCCCTGAAGGAGCCCTCAGCTGCACCACCAACTTCATAAGCACCCTCCCCCTGGAGTACACCTCACACCAAAGGGACTCTCCAGCCCCATGCGCTCCCCCCCGTATGAACTGTTCCCACGCCCAGAGACGGAGCCCTGCTGTGGGGAGATGAACCTGGGGAGAGGAGCAGGCGGTTGTTGTAACTAGTTTGTACAATATCTGTTGGACTGAATATTTGTGCTCATTCCTGTGCTGTCGTGATGAGCTGTGGGTCTCTGTTGTTGTGTGTATTTATGAGCCTGGTCCACAGGTGGGATGGTTCCTTAAGGATATATTTTGTATGTTTCATGGCTCTCTTGGAAGCCTCTTTGAGCACTTGAAGAGGCTTTAATCATTTCAAATTGTAAAAAGCAGGATTGTTCCAGAAGCACCGTTTTTCATTTTTTTTGCCTAACTGATATATTCTATCACATCCTCTCTTCTTTTGAGGCTGGATATATATACAACCATCTACATATTACAATGAATACATCTGTCTTGTTGTATAATAATTATTTAGGTATTTATTGATTTTGCGCTCTTTTTGTTATTATTAGTGTTTGGTAGTAGCATACGTATACAACAGTGTCAGGGGCCAATGTCGGAGCTAAAAAACATTAATGTAAAGGCTTGTAAATGAAGCAAATGTGTCACGCTTCTGTCGGCCTGTTTTTAAAGTTTTGAGAACGAGATAAAAAAACCTAGTGCTTTACGTGCCGCAGTCCAGCAGTGGCCGTTTTTTTTTCTAGAAATGCACTCCTCTTTGTCAACCACTGTATTTAAAAAAGTGACTGATCCTGATTAGACTTTGTATGTATTTTAGTACCTCTACGTGTCTCTGTGCCAAAATTCCACTTTGAAGTGGGGTTGAACATGCAGTATGGTTATAATTGTGCAACAAATCATGGCGACAAAGCTCTTGGCCTCGTACAGAGATCTCGGCCAATGAGATCGAGCCACAGCAACTGTTTATTGTCCTTATTTATTCCTTTTTTTTTTCTGTTTTTTTATATTCTTCATTGAATCCACCCTGTAATGAATTGCAGCCCAATGGCGATGACAACCTTGTGCGTTCCTGAGTTCACATGCTCAACACTTCACCCAACATCCTCATGACTGATTCCAGTACATGTTGGATGCTTGAAACCCCATCATTCTCCTGTGGTTGCTATGGATATACAGGGCCAACCCACCATTGTGCTTTATTTCTTTTCCTTCGCTTTCTTTTATTTAAATGCTCAATAGGTGTCGTGTTTATGATCCAAGGCCAAAACTGAGTTGTTTTTTTTCCTGGACCGGTCGCACTTGGTATACTAAAGGGATAGTAAAATTGTAATTGTTACACTGATTAGTAAGCAGTTTATAACATTGCTGAATTACTGACTGAAAAAAGACGTGTTTTGTTCACAAATATTTCCGTGTACATGTGTAAATGATGCAGAAAACGAATACTGTGTTTTGACTGAATAACAGACTCAACTAACCCTCCTGGTTTCTGGTTTCTATATATAGCTGTGATGTGACTCTGCATTGCTCCCCTCATCAGTACTTCTTCTCATTTCCCATGGCACAGGGAGCATTCAGTGAGCAGTAGGCCACCTTTATTTCTTTCGACTTTTAAATTGCCAGTGGTCGATTATTTTTAAGAATCCATAAAAAGTATTTTTGGGGCTGCAAATAAGGGCCTCAACCTATGGTTAACATGTATAGATTCATCTTGACTCTGTGTTTATTTTATGTTTTCCTTACTGCAGCCATTCCTTATTGCTACCAAAAGCAATGTTTTGTTTCCCTACTGCTCACAGGCTTCTGCTTTCTATCTACTGGCCAATCGACCCTTACCTTAAAGTGCCATATGCTTCTTGAAAAGATGTTCAACCACACGTAGTTTTCATTCCAACATCTGTTTTAATGTATACATCAGTTGGAGGTATCTAACAAACCCTTGCAAATGCCCAGAACCTTCCTTACACTTATGCTTCAAAACAACACACTGGTCAAATTAAGCAATCAAGTAGTGAATTAAGTTACAGGACACATTTAGGATGACACATTTCTAATTGACCGCAATGGATAAGTACTGCCAAACCTTTCCTTTAATACAACAATCATAAAGTTTGATTCTCAACCCTTCATTGTGGTACCTTTTGTTTTTTTTGTAAAATAGAGAAAGAGGTTGTCAACGGATCAGAACCACTCCAAAACAGAATCCAATTTTAGTGTAATGATGTCATTCTTGTCCAACTTGAATGGATTTCATGGAGTTTGATTGCTAAATGTTGGCTTCATCAAGAATTATACAATTCCATAAATATGTATTGGTCAGCCCTACTCTGATGTTGAGGCAGACTATACATGTAACAATCTAAATGAAACTAAATGAATGTTGAACTGGATCCTGAAGGACAAGGTTGGCCCTGCTGTTTATTCCAGCTGCACCTTTCACATATGTTCTACTGAAGTTAAGCCAGCCCACAGTATCAGCACCTGCATCCTAGTTGGCTCGAGAATGTTGGGAAATGTTCCATGTTGTTACAGAAGTAGCCTCTGTATTGGTTTCACATTCGCATCTGACATGTCACACATTTGCTCTCTAGATCTTAACTTGCTGCTAGTTATTTATTGTGATGGAAACGTGTATGTGGCAAAATCCGTTGATGTGCCATGTTCAAAAGTTCTTCAGGACAATGTCGAGTTACATACGTCATTGAAACTTAAATATGTTTGTGTTTTTTTTTATTAACCAAGACCTTAAGAAGGGAAATAGACTACTGTATTTGGCCATTGTCATGACTGTATATTTCAGTTTATGTACAAGCTCTAAACTTGTTTGCATGATATAAAACATAACATGTTGCCCCAAATTCACACAATGAAAGAGAGGACACGGTCTTGTTAATGTGTAGATATATGATAATGTTTGGAATGTTATTATTTATCTGTTGTTGAAGAAAATACACAATATAAAAAGATAAACACAAAGCAATATGTTTCCCATGTGCGCCCTCAAAATAATTTGGATAGCTGAAGTATTTTCTAAAGCAACAATTTTACTACGTCAAAGTTTTATTGAAACAGAATAAATTACAGCTTTTACGTGACATGCTAATGAGGCTTTTGCGTTTTCTTTTCGCTTTAGGCCTACTGTTGATATTGTTCAGAAGTATTTTGCTTATAATGTGATCACAACTGCTGAGTAGCCTATAAAATTGATCCAAGAAACCAGCGATGTACTTCCGCTCCATTCTTCTTTGCGTTCTGCAAGCCCCATGGATGTATGCGCTCGCCCCGGCTGTTCAGTTTCCGGTCCATAACGTTATCCCAAATGAATTGGTCTTCGTTGACTCCCGAATTGGGGGAAGGTTGTTGGCTTGTGTGTGTACACATTTTAATTGATTGAATTAAACCATATAGGCCTACCATAACCATAAAATGATACGTGCGGAACGGTGCTAGCTGGGCTAGCTGCTAACTTAAGTAAATATCTGCAACACAACACTTAGACATCATTGACATAACATCACAATTCTTATTTCTTCACATTCTGTAGATAATTGTGGTTCATTTTGGAATATTTTAAACTAATCGTACATGTAACACCTTTAACCACCACTGACCTTATCCCTATACTTACCCACCTAATACCTCAACTTGACCATCGCTAACCTTATACCTTAACGTAACCATCTGTAACCAAATACCTAAAGATGTTTCTGCCGAAATACACAAAAGCTCTAGCGTAGGCTTGCACAGAGCCTGGACCAACACATCGGAGTGTGTAGTCCTGATAGCAAATGCCAAAAGTATTTTGTCATTCTATTCACCTCTAAACAACAAAGACAAATAACAAAGGACATAAGCAAATACATTTTCAATAACCTCTACGGATCTTCTAAATGTTATTGACTCCTTTAACACTCTATCAAGCTGCCGACTTGTGGTCCCAAGATCCTATTTTACTATAAAGGTGATAAGCCATTTGCTGCACCTTTTTACACAGGCTTTTATATAATCATATTTTTATTATTTTTTATTTATTGGTTTTGTTTTACCCATTTCCTTTTTGTTTTATTTATTACATGTTAGGCCTTTATCATAGTAATCTATTGTAAGACACATTGTCAAAGTTATATATAAGTGAGTGAATAATATTCATAATTATTTTTATAACATTATTATAAACAATTAATGATGACTGAAAACATTCAGTTCCATCCACCTATTGTTTGTAATGCAATCTCAGTCAATCCACCATGAAAAGATACCGATACAAGTCCTCTTGATTGGTTATATTTTTATGGTTATGGTTCAAATAAACATCAGTTATTTTTTACTCACTCACGCCAATATGGACCATATGGACAGCTTTTATGAGCTTTACAAACAAAAGAAGAAACCACTGTGCACATCACATCATTCCAACTACCGATCATTTCATCAGTCTTCAGAAATCTTAAGTGGCCACAGTGTTCCACTCCATGTATGTTGTCTGGCTGGTTCCTGCCCCAAAAAACAAAGTCTCTTGGGGACCCGTCGCTCCACATCCAGTCGCCTTCTTTATGCACATCACTGAATCCTATCCAATGGTACCCTTCGGCTGGACTAAAGTTCTTAATCAGCCTGGCAATGAAGGTCATTTCGCTTTGGTTATGGACAGAGACCAGGTTTGCGTCCAAAGACAGGCAGTAGAGCTCAGCATCGGCCCAGCTCATTTGGCTAGCAATGAAGTTGTAGCAGCGGCCGGCATGGCTGTACCAGAAAAGCGGACAGGAGCCGCGCTCAAGCTTCACATTCGAGTCAGTTGAAGGCTTGGTAAGCGGCACTGCCAGGGCGAGGGCGTGCAGGCCGCACAGGAAAAGGGAGCGGAAGAACATTGCTGGACTCTTTCACTCTCTATTGAGCCGTGTCTGAAAATGTGTGACGAGGTAGTGAGAAAGGCTCTCTTTTTATTTGCTTGATGAAGGACATCTGCATGATGCAATGGATCACATGTAGCCTATAATCAGACTTTATCACATCGTGTCATTGAACACTTACTAATGCAAACAGCAAGAAAAAACACATCCAGCAGTGCCAGCACAGGTAGCAGATTTCACATAAAACCTGTTATTTAGTCGAATTTGGCTATAACTCAATAACAATAGGTAACAGTAATTTAAGTAGTAAAATGCTGCTTTAAGATGCATATCTTCAGCAAGAAAGGCTCCACTTTTAGGGTGAACATGGGAAAGATATTGCTTTTATGTTATCTTTTTCATATTAACATTCTAACATTCTAAACATTAACATCTACATAATAACAGGTTTAGGCTTACAAAGTAGTGAACATTGTGAGAATGTTGGACAACTGACAATGGCTGATACATCACAAATGCTAGCCTGTAATCTGTATTTTTATATCTATATTTCTAAAATATAAACAAACACACACACATATATATATATTTTTTTTTTATATAAACAGAACACAAAATACCAGAGGACTGATACGAGCAGCTCACTTAGCACTCATCCACTGCCATCTAGCGGCCAATATTGGTCAACAAGCGCCAGCTTTTCAGCTTCAAACTTTAAAACAGACAAACAAATCTTACAAACTGAGCAGCATAAATGAAAATTTCTGCATTTTCTTCTAAATTGAGTTCAGTCCTTTCTTGTAAAAAATTGGGCACCTAACTCCATAGCTATACTCATGCTGATAATCCGCTATCGGTTGGCTTCACTTCAAACAAGTCCACTTTTAGTGTTTGTGTCTGTCCGATGAATAAATATGTATCCTGTTGAATAATTGTCAAGCCAACAACATATTACAAAAGTGCCAATAAAACTGAGGGGTTCTATTGAGAACCTCATCGCCTATTTAAAATGGGAATGACAGCCATGTATGGCACCACAATAAAGGGTTCAGAATGCTAACCTTTAGTATTGAGACAGGTTGGTTGTATTGAAGGAAAAGTCTTGCATTCTCAGATGTTTTTTATTTGATATAATTGGTATTTGCAACAGTTTGTAAGAATCTTATGAAAACATGTTTTAATAGAAAGTACTTGGTGGTATGCTGATGCAGCTATACAGTAGCTCACCAAAAAGACAAATGCAACAATAAAACTGATCTCAGATCACCTGAAATAAACAGGAAACAATATTATAAAGACATTTATTTTAAATAATTTAGATTTTTTGTGATGATAAGAGCCGGGGAGAAGAAGAGAGTGGGCATTTAGAACAAAGGAGAGGGTGAGGGGCAGCCAGCGGGAGATCAGGGTCCACTAGTCGTGCTGTCCTTGGTGCACGCAGCGCCTCCAGGGTCCACTAGTCGTGCTGTCCTTGGTGCACGCAGCGCCTCCATGGTCCACTAGTCCTGCTGTCCTTTGTGCACGCAGCGCCTCCATGGTCCACTAGTCCTGCTGTCCTTTGTGCACGCAGCGCCTCCATGGTCCACTAGTCCTGCTGTCCTTTGTGCACGCAGCGCCTCCATGGTCCACTAGTCCTGCTGTCCTTTGTGCACGCAGCGCCTGCCGGGTCGGCACTGGACCCTGGCTCTTTCCTGGGAAGAGCCTTTTCAGCAGGCCTCCTAGACATCCAGACCGCTCCTGGTTCTAGTCCTGCTCTAGCACCGCCAGCCGAAGATGGCTCCCCTCTATTCCAAAGCTGGATGCTCAGCCCCAAGTCACCCAGCCTCCTCTGCCCGATGGTCTGCATGCTGTCCTCCCTGGCTGCAGCCCGCAGACCAGCTCCACAGGGCCCGGTGGACCAGTTAATCCATTTACATGGATTAACTGACATTTTTCTCATGCCTTGAATGTGTTTGGAAAATGAAGTAAGAGAAACTGAAAAACAGCATGCCCCTGGTCTATAGGCTAGAATGAATTTAAATTGATCTAATTTGATAGGCATTTTTAACTTTATTGCAAAATGTGTCTCTTAAACTTCACTGCACCTGTGTTGCAACGCCTACTGCTTCTTCGCTGTCAGAATATATTATTTAGAATGTTTTTTCTCCCTTTTTTGTAGCCTACTGTATATAGCCTACACGTTGTTTATTGAGATACTATAAGAGTTTGCATACCAAGCAATTCATTGAAATCTGAGACTCTTGCTGTTAAATCTAATGTTAAAGAACTGGCAATAACTAAATATATCCATCAAGATTGATAGGGTGGAGACAGGCAGTGGCCATAAACTCCTGAAGAGTGGCTATGTCCTTGTGCAGTTTGCTGCAGAAGGCCCTCTACTCCTGAGCCGAAGGTAACCCCTGGTGTAAGGGGGAGGCCCATGAAGGTCTTCTGCACTGGGGGCAGAAGCTTAGTTTGGGAGAGCCAAAGGTGGTGGCGTGATAGCACTACCGACGCCATGATCTTGCCCTCGGCTTTCGCCACATCAGCCTGAAGCAAGTTAAGGAGATTGGTGACCTCCATAGCTTCCTTAAGCTGACTCTCGTTCCCCCCTGGGAGAAGAGGAATAAGCATAGTCAAGTAAGCAAGGAGTAGGGCAGCAGCATTCGACAGCTTGCGCATTGCCACAGCAATGCGCTCTAGCAGATCGCAAGTAGCCTCAGTCACAGCGGAGTCAGCCCTAGAATCACTGGGATCCGGACACAGAGGGGGTACGCTTCCCAAAGGCAGAAGCAGAGTCACCAAACCCCAAGTCATCTCCAGCATGGAGAGACAAAGAGTCGCTGAGATGGTCATAAACCTCCATTTCCGGCCGCACAACATAAGCAGGAGCCAGGCTGTTCTACTGCCTCGACGGCGTGCTCCAAACCCATACACACCATGCACCAGATGTGGGCATCTCCCACAGGGATAGGAGCACCACACTGCTCACAACGAGCCACCATGTACTCTGGCACAGCGGGAACGAAACTAGCTAGCTAGGCCGTTAGCAACAGCAGCCAAAGCCCGCCAAGCGACACCAATGGGCTACACGCCAACACACAGAAAAACAAAACAAGCCGCCCACTGCATGCCAGGCGATGCAGAGAAGGACGCTGTTCGACAAGATTCCGAGGATGTGTTGGAGGCGTGCACGAAGCAACACTCATGCACTAATGAGCCGGCTCAGGACGGCCTCAGGAGTCGAAAAAATGCTGGAGAGGTGCACGAAGAAACACTCATGCACTCGTGATCAACAATCCACTGCACGCTAGGCGATACAGGAAAGGATGCTGCCACCTCAACACCTACAAGGAGTTAGCGACAATTCTAACACTTAACAATTAACACGTGCGGCAGCGTATTGCAACGCACACCGCCCGTGAACACGGAATAAATCACACTTAACAATAAACAAACTCAATTAACAAACAATTAACGCACAAGCTATTAAGCAAGGCGAGAGGAGAAGCGACCGTTACACGGGATTAATTTGTAAATCTTAATTTGGAGCATATCCTGCTGCGCGGAAGGATACCATATTGGAGAGTCTAATATAGTGAAACATAACCCAACACATGGTGGAATAGTAGCCACGCCCACTTTGGTTTCCGCGCGAAAGTGAGACTGTACTATTTCGAGAGTAGGGGAAAGCAGTGACGACGGGCAAATACAAACATTAGGATCGTCTATATTAGGTGAAGGCACACAGACTCCTCGTCAGAAATACTAATCGAAACGTATGAATACATTTTATGAACGTAAATATGCATATGAAATTAATCCAGTTGAAGTGACTAAATGCCAGAGCAAAAATACACAACATGCTGCACCCCTCCTTTTACAGCCGTGGACTATGACTTGGGTTGTTTATTAAACCCTTCAGAACCCATTCATTTTCAAGAAACACGGGGAACTTATATTTGATCAATTTAGACCAACACCAATGCAACAATGACTTTAACATCAGAGGTAAGTGTGCAAGTAGCAACAAAAACGTCGCAAATCTCCCCTCGATTGTTTTGGCGAACTGTTGGCCAAAATTGTGGAAAATGCCCCAATATAACTAACATAATCAAAGTTGTTTGGCTAACGTTAGCTTACTGGATGCAACTTTTCTGTCCAAAATGAATTGCCGATGTGTGTCACAACTAATTTGAAGTATTTCTACTTTGACGTTGAGCTTTTTACTGGATCCAGTGAGATGTCTTTGTTACTAGTTACCTGCGCACCATCTTGATACCGAATGCAACTAGGTCAAAACACGACTCTTGTTTCAGACTGACCGATCTACCGACCGATGTACTGGCTTTGACATTTCATTACTTACTGTAGACATGAAATGAAAATCGTGTCTCTGACGCTGGTGTTGTTCTCCCCCCTTTTAGAACAAAATATTATCCAAGAAAATGTTTCTGAAAGAATATCAAATTCTAACACCTTTTAAACATTGTCCATTTAAACTCAACTGCCGGTGGCCCTGATTAACGCGTCCCTTCCTTTTCCGTGCCATGAGTAGTAGGTTGATGATGACAAAGCAGTGAAAAATGCCAATGTTCCTCTCCCATGTTTTATTTCTCGTGTCTTCAGACGTGTTACAAGTCAAAGTTCATCACTGCGGAGCTGGCACGTTTGTTTAGCCAGTCAGACGACGAAGAGGAGTTTGAAGGGTTCAGTGATGAGGAAGAGGTGGAGGAGAACGGATGGCTCGCAAAACCGTCAAAGCATAAGGTATGAGGAGTGGATCACCACGTTTTCCACTTAGTTAATATGAACAGGTTAACCGTTAACTAGCAGGATCACAGTGTGTTCGTTTGTTGGTCATTTCTAGATTGTTGAGTCAGAAGACGACATAGACACGGGCTTCTACTCTGATGATGAGGCCGCCCAACCAAGGAGAAGTCTCTGTGTGGCTTTAAAGTATGTCTTTCTGTATCTAATTTAACGTGTGTGTGTGTGGCTGTGGCTGTGTGTGTCCGAACATAATCATTCATTGATTAATTGGTCCTAGTTCGTGTGGAAAAAATCCTGCAAAACAAATGTGTAACATCCACCCATAGTTCCACATGTCGAAAACATAACTCCTCATTTCTCCAGGTTCCCTTCAAAGAGAGCCCCCACACCCAAACAGGAGCTCCCTGAGGAGGAGGAGGAGGAGGAGGAGGAGGAGAAGTTGAAAGCCAAGAAGAAGGAGCTGGTGGCGGTGGCAGCAACTCCTCTCAGGAGAGCTAGTGTGAGGAATAAACTGAAGGAGGAGGTGAAGGTGGTGGAGAAGGAGGTGGTGGTGGTAGTGGCAGCAGCAGCAGCCCCCCCCTCCTCTCGCAGGGGTGCCAGAGAGCGGAAGAAAGCGGAGGAGGTGAAGGAGGAGAACGTAGATGAGGAGGAGAAGGAGGACAGAAAAGAGGAGGCCCTGTGTCTGAGCTTAAGGAAACGGAACAAGAACATCATGGAGAACAAAGCCATGGTGCGTACCCCAAAGGATTATTTTTTTTCCTCTGTTGTACCAACAATCGATTGGTAATTGTGTATGAATGCCCCAGTTTACCTAGGACAACGGAAAGGATTTTTGAAGATTGGTCCAACTTCCCCCAGGGTTGTGTCACAGTTGCTAAGCTAATTCACTTCGAGTCAAGGTTGATTTGCTCCCTCCCCCGTATTTACTGCTTTATACCCAGTGTTTGGGGAGATGTTGAATGAGAGATATTTTTCAGTTTGTTGTACACTGCCTAAACACGATCACTGTCTACGTTCGGGTGTCTCTACCTGCGTCTCGCGACCGGATGATGACTGTGGCCCTCTGTGTGTCCCAACCGTCCATTTAGCTCGCCCAGCTGTTTGCCGACCTGAGCACCATCGCGGAGCTGACGTCACTCGACACGCCGCAGGTGAGCGTTGCCAGGCAACACCGCAAGGTTCCACGCCGCGTCGTGGAAGGGAAAACCTTGGATCGCGTCGCTACGGAGACGCCACTCGCATCGATCTGTGGCTCATTTGGCCACCAAGCTCACGACAAATTGTTTGTTTGACATTGTTCCATTTCCCTCAGAGGAGGAAGAGCTCCGCGGGCAAGACGGCCAGCCCCCGCAAGCGCAGGCTGGAGCTGCAGGCCGGCTCGGAGAGACGCAACCCGGCCCGCAAGGCCCGTCCACGAGAGCACTTTGGGGTGGAGGAGAAGCCTGTGTCCCCCAGGGGAGGTGGGCATGGCCCCAGAACCGTAGACCCCAGGAGACTGGTGGAGGTAAACGCCACGTACCAACATGTATTGATCAGGGCGCTATAGGAGAATATGCATGTGGATTTTTACCGCAATATACATTTTCTTTCCCGATATTCGCATGACTTCAAAATAATGTTAATGTTTGACAAAGAGTAAGGCCGCTGGCTGTTGCGGAGAACGTGTCGGCTCACGGCATGGTGAGGCCCTTTGGATACAAAGCGCCTGCAGATGGCCTGTGTGTGTGTACGGCGTTAAGCGTGACCTGAGGGTGGTCTGGTTCAGGTGGATGAGGACGGGGTGAAGGTCGCCAAGAAGAGGCGTGTCAGCCGAGGCTACAAGAGGGGCCAATACGTGGTGCGCTCCGTGGACGAGATCACCAAGGAGGACCTGAACAACATCGCCTTCCGTGCCAAAGACAAGATCTGGGACAAGGACCACGTAAGTCGCCGCTGCATCAACAACAACAACCACCCTGTTCCTTTAATGACGGTTGTATGGGAAAACAAAAGTTTGTCTCCCGCTGGGAATACGAGGTTTCAAAGTAAAAGTCCCCGCCTAGAATTATTGTGCATTATCGACCAAGCATTATGCTTAAAAATGTGTGGACTGGTGCAGGGGTGATGGCCTTCTATTTTATTTGATCAACTGGTAAGCAGGGTGTTTCTGTGTGCCACCTTGCGGTGGAACGCCTGGCTGACCTGAGTCTGTCTTGGTCCGTATGGTTTCCAGGGCAGTTCCTGTCACCAGTGTCGACAGAAGACCCTGGACACCAAGACAGTGTGTCGCAGCGGGTCCTGCGTGGGGGTCAAAGGTCATTTCTGTGGGCCATGTCTGAAGAACCGCTACGGAGAGGACATCCGCGAGGTGCTGCTCGACCCGGTCAGTAAAACACCTGCACACCTTCCCTGGTGGAATACTGCTGCTGGGAAACGAATGAGTGTTTGGACTGGAGTACTGGTGGCTTCTAGGCTGGCAGGGGCCTTTCCCTTAACTCATGAATGACTGCAGGTTAAAACTTAACTTATTTTAAAGGCACAAAATAAACACACACTATTTTGTTATTTTTTATTTTATTGTTTCTGCAAGTCAGTTCTGTTCATTTAATGGGTAATTTCACAGAAGATTGTGAATGGGACTTGTTAAAGGCTCGGGGCTGTTCATGATCTACACTGAGTGACTTTATTTATGTGCTGTGAAGTCAGTGTGGGCCCTCCCTAAGCATTTATATTAATATGGTATTCAAATGTTAATTTGTGTTCCAGAATAAACTGTTGCGTGTGCTTGGTATAACTTGGATGAAGTAGCCTGACATCGCCAGACCAAGTTGCAACTGCGTATTAGTCTGAAACCTCTCAGTTAATTTTAGATTTCCAAGGGGCTTTATCAATAAGGGCCGCGGACCAAAATGCCTCTGGATTAGGGATGCAAATTTCCTGCATTTGCCTTAACTGATAGTTGAACAATCAACAATCTATTAATAATTTATAATATGCAAAATGCATGACTTTTCTCCGTCCAAGTTTTATTTAAACAATTCCCAAGGCACATTAGTTATGTGAAACATTAATTCATGAAGCTCACCCAATTTAAACGAACAGAATATTAAAACGATAGGCTCTCGCTCGAAACTGCTGCTCTTGTCAGCCTGTCCTTTTTCAACAAATGGTGCCGCCTAACAAAACGATGTCAAATTGGGCACCATTACTGCCATTTGTAGACTAACAAGGCAGAACAAACCAAACCCATTTTTTAAGAAATGGTACATAAAACCCACATTGTCCGTTAATACATTTTTAATCGGTTCAGTTCTTAACAGCGATAAATGATTAATCATAAACATCCCTACTCTGGATGTAATTAGATCGACCCAATCAGAGCTCCCATAGGGCGCTACTATGCTAAGCCATCGTATCAAACCCGCCCCACAGAAGATAAACGGTTGTGATTAGGAAAGGTCTGCTGGAAGTCTGTCTGAACGGGGGGAGGGCCAGACGCATATGCCAGGGCAAATAGAAGTGGGCTCCCAGTCATCTGGTTCCCAGGCTTATGATGAAGGTCTATATATAAATACAAGGTACTTGACGTGATGCAGACCTCTAGAATACCTGTCCCCCTCTCTCTGCAGACATGGTCGTGCCCGCTGTGCCGCGGAGTGTGCAACTGCAGCCTGTGTCGCAAGAGGGAGGGGCGCTGTGCCACGGGCATCCTGGTAGGACTGGCCCGCTACAACGGCCACGACAACGTACACCAGTACCTGCAGAGGTAGGGACACGTACCCATTTAAAAAAGATCTATATATAAGAACGTTGTTTAAGGGGTCTGCTTGCCCCATGGGAAGCTCATGGATGAATGGAATGGACTGGAGCTTTATTGTCCACTTGGTGGCGCTTTAACATTGGAGAGAGCCTTTGTTGCCATCAGGGGGGTTTCTAAAATACCATGAACAGGATGTCACGTTTCAGAACAATGCATCAAAATACGAGTGGGCTGCTGAGTGTTCTGAGACAAAGTACATGTAAAAGTCAGTGTTTTTCTATTTTCAAATGCACAGTATAACACAGGCATTGTGGACAATGAAATGATTGCAACAAGGCAAGGGACGACTACGTAATGATAGTTAAACTAGTCAACAAGGCATTTGGTATGAAGGACCTTATTTGTATATACTTTGGGCGGATCTAGGAGCTTGATTACATTACATTCATTTCACTGACCCTTTTATTGAAGGCGACTTAATATAAGTGAATTCAACAATGAAGATTGTGAGGAGCGGTGTAGTGTGGGAGAACTTGGGTAGGTTGAAGATGACTTCCGGGTTACCCTGTAAGTGCGATCCGTGAGGTAGAAGGTGAACGCGTCTCTAAAGGCA
>OOFG01085725.1:0-15242 GCA_900323295.1 Molva molva
TAGTATGCGTTATTGTTTTGTAGATGCAAGTATATATCGTCGTAACAGTTATCAGAATGATGTCATGATTGTAATTTGAACGTACGTATTCTGGCCTTTTAGGCATCCTGGGATCTAACTTTACGGTTTTGAGTTTTAACTGTTGACTCATAACTCATGTTATAGGCTAAAGTTCTGAACGGTGGTGGAACTCAGTCTCATGACCGCCCGTATTTAGCTGCAGTTTCCCCGTTTCTTATCCGTTTCATCACATCTCAGCCCGGTATGTGTTTCAGGCTCTTGTTTAAAATGACCACAGATGTCGGAGACTGACATTAAAGGCAGTGATTAGCCCCAACTCCCTCGCGAGTTATCACAAACCCTCGATCTAGTGCTAACATTAACAGGCTTCTAGTGAGACACACACACACACACACATAATGTACATAGCCTCAATGGGTTTATATACACGTTTCTTTATGCACACCAGGGTGTGTTGGTGATTACTTGAGATAACAAATGAAAAGACTACAAGGCTTTGGCTTTAGTTAACAATGGTGGTAGAGTATATGCTCACATTATTGCTGAGGTTTGTACCTTGTAATTGAATGGAAGACAACGACCTCCGCTAGAATATATTTAAATCAATCAATCAATCACCCAGGAATTGGGTAGGGATCCCCCATTCTTAAAATTCCTCTTAACATGAGTGTGAACATTCTTCAGATTTTTCCTAATGATCAGGAAAAGCATATTATTACACAGAAAAGATTGGGGCTCCCTCGCTCTCCTATCTTATCCTTTCGCCCAGCAACCCAGACAAAAGGGCACCATATTAGTCCCCTTCCCCCAGACATGACTATCTGTTAGATGGATAAAATCGATGTACAGCTTTAACTTATATACTGGTCCCCACTGGCACTCCTTTTGGCTGTGTACAATTAAGGATTACTTCTGAAAAGTTTAATTAAAAAAAATGTTGTATTTTCATCTGCCAAATTAACTGAGGAAAACTATTATATACTCAGTGATGCTGCATGTGAAACCAATATCATGTGTATATCTACCACAGTTTATTAAAGATGGCTAAAGTATAAAACGGTACAGAACGGAATTACAACTCCCCACCTCTTTCTCTCATAATTGCTGTGAACCGGAGGTCTAAATCACGTGTCTTGTATTCTGCATCCATACACTATAGGGGTGAGCAGAAAAAGTCATAAAAAGTCCACAAACTGTGAAATGTGGAGAGGCCTCCAAACCACATTGTCCTTAATGGGAGGCCTCTAACTAGATCCATGTGTGAAGCTCTACTCTTTATCCTCCATATCTTCCCCTCTCAATCTCTCTCGCCCTTCTGCCCTCTGTAAACGACATGCAACAACAAAATTCTGCCTTTCTACTGGAACTTTTCTGTCATTTATTTTGTAGGAACCGTTGTACATCAACAGGAAAGTGTGTATTGAAGTGTAAATTAAAAGTAAAAAAAACGTAAACGTGAGTGAATGTTGTGGGGGTTGTCTCAAAGGGTTTATATTTATACAGACCTACTATTGTGGCTGTCTTGTGTGAAATATGTCAACATAAGAAAAGCAGCACTGTTGCTGGGTTTGGCTACCTCTATGGGCTGGGTGGGCCTGTATTTCAGAGCAGGAACCTGGGTTTGCTTGAGTGATAATGTTTCAATGAAATTGACTTGTTTGAAAAAAATAACTAACGATTAGCGTTTTTGGACCACATGCATTGTTTGACAATGAACTTTCACAACTGCTTCCATATGCCACCTGTTGTTTCGTTTCATGTAGGATGCTATGGCCACCAATAAGTTAGCTAGCCAACGTGTAGGATTGCTAGATAGGCTACTTCCAACATCTTGAACGTTTCAGTTCAATCACCAAGAAACCGCTGGCACCAAAGGCAAAATAAACAACGTGGTGTGATTTCGACAACGGTTTTTTGGTTTGTTAGAGATATCCAGCCAGCATTACAAGAAAGTGACTACTAGGTATACGTGACTTACTCCATCTAATGGGTATTCCTTGGGTTGCTGACAGGAAGCAGGCTTCGCACACCTCGGAGCCAGCCTTAATGCGTGGTTCCCCCGGAGGGTCCGGAGTCGGGGAGCCGGGGAGATGGGTGTCAGCTGCCGTTGTGGCGGGTGAGCCACAGTAATGAGAGAGGAATGAGCTTTCAATTTTTGCTTTCGTGTTGCTTATTTTTATTTTAATACATAGTTATGTGTGTTGTAGATATGTAAACAGGAAAACCCCCTGTGTGGGAATGTGAAGGTAACATAACTAAGAGAAAACATAAATAGTAGGCTCAACTAGCAAAATTGTACCTCATTCTGAAGAGATCAAAAGTAGACGTTGACGTCATATGGGAGGATGAATGTACTAATTCTTTTTCTGTGTCCAGGATATACCAAAATACATTCAAATATGTCCTAACGACATCCATTTGAAACTCAACTATCATCAATCCAACTCATCTGAATGATGACCAAACACAAAAAGCCCTCATTAATCATCAATCAAACATTCATCTGGTGGAACTGTTTACAAAATAAGAAGAGCTCTTTAAACTCCTGGCCCTCAATCCCTGGACTATTTGACAAGCCTGGTCTTCAGACAGAGCAAAATGAAGCCACATGCAGTCAAAGCTTACATAAACACAAGGGGGAAAGCCTGGTTCGCCGTAGTAGTACTTTTCCAAAACATGTCCAAGAGGCTATCGCTCATCCAGCAGCTAAGGGCGCCGTTAACCTTGTTCTGAATTACAAGGCCTTCCAAACAACAGTCTGTACACATGGATAGATACACCCCATCCATAAATAGACAAACCAAAATTCCTTAACAAACCAAAATATAGGTTGACATGTCTACACTGTTTATTTGGGTATTTGTTTACTTCTTTTTTTATTATTAAATTGTTTGCTGTTTTTAAAGCCTGCAATGTAGGCTATAAAAAAGCCATCCTATAAATCACACAAGTCCTTATATATAGACAATACCCTGACCTGTGAGATGGACTATCTATCTACTGTATCTATAATTCTATCTATCCAACCATCCATCCATTCATCCATCTATCTAAAGGCCTATGTCTGCCCATTATAATTATTATTGATGGTCCAACACTGTGGTATAACAAAGGCACATTGTTTTTTTCTTTGCCACTATATACACAGAACAGGACCTCGTTTAGGGTTGGTCTATAGACTATAGAGCAAAATTACATCAACATGAAAACTATGAGATGACAAAACCAACTGGCTCACAGACACCTTTGCAACATAATAAAGGGGGGAGGGAAGGAAGAAAATGGGATATGCAGGAAGATACATGTCAACAAGGTGTTGAAGGCTGTGTTGTGAACATGTAGGCAGTAGTTGGAGGGCTACATATGAGAGGTTTTGTCTCTTCATTTTGTTTTCTTTTTTTCTCATTGGTTGTGTGTTTTCTTTTCTAGTCTTTTTTTTATCTTTACTTCCACCCTCTCAATTTTTGCAGAAACTTGTTGGTGCACGCATGCACGCACGCACGCACGCACGCACACGCGCACATACACAGTGTTCCAAATTATCTGATGTAATTTAAACTGCTGCGTTGAGTACATTTCCTCAATTAGGTCAGAAAGGTGACTTCCTCCTATGTGCTCTACTTTTCAACTGAACTGTGTTGCTCCTTCATGGCAGTACATAAATAACAAAGCTCTTACAATCATATGCACACATTTCAATCTATTAAAAGGAACTTTTCTCTTCATGTGTGACCTCACAATGAGTCATTAAATCGCAAAATGGAATATAATTTCCTAAATGGCAGCAGCACCTTCCAAGTGGAGGCAAAATTTAAACTTTGCACTTCGATGGATGAATGCGAACTAAAGGTAAATATTATTTAAACAGATAACCTACATATATTACCACAGCACCCTCATCTGGCGTATTCAAGTTACTGCCTGATATTAGCAATCACATTAGCAGGCGCGCCTCCATCAAACAATATATAGGTATGGCTAGGAACAAGCTATGTGATATTACAAAAATGACTGACAGAATTTCTATGCGTAGAGGTATTGTGATATCTTACACACTATACCAAAACCTTGGAAATAGGTGGAAATAGGATACTATTTACAAACTTAAGTCTGGAACTTTCTGGTTGTCACAGTATGATAGTTTTTATTTGAGCTTTGTAACAGTTGTTTTTATGTTCATACAATATAATTACATAAATATACACTACTAATAATCTACCTATAGGTTATAATAGTATATTATTTAATATTTAAATAATAAATATAAAACATTTTTTATTTGCTTCATCTGCCTCCTGTAAAATAAGTACATTTCTAACTACAAATACCATTTACATTTGTAATTCATGGATACTTTTCAACGCTAACCATTGTTCCAAACATTGTACATGTTTTGCTTCTAAATCTCCATTAGTGTTTGCTGGTTAACACAGTTATTTATTCCCCAAATGGTCTGTGAAAATCCTCAGGATACAGGGCAGGACCTATCCCTAGCTATCCCAGATACAGGCCTCAGCCACACTCGTAAAAAAAAAAAACCTCCTGGCACATAAAGCAGTTGCCTAGAAACAAAGCTAAACAATTCCATTGGCAGTCCCCCTGCGTGCTCAAAGCAAAAGCCACCAGAGAACAGGTCTAATCTTTCCTTCTTCAAGTGACACAAATCTGCCGTACACTTCCTGGTTTTTACTTACGAGGATCCTGAGTGTCGTCTTTTGTGAATTATTGAAGGCCCTGGGAGATGAAGATAGGGAGATACCTGAGTTGACCCACTAGTGGTGGAGATTGGAGAGAGAGAGAGACTACAGTGTCAGTCCCGGCTTTCTTCAGTTTTTTCAGGCTCTGAGGAAGATAGAGCTGCTGCTGGCCTGGTAAGGATTCTGCTCTGTTTAGGCCATTTACAAGTCTAACAATGTAGTTGAACGAAATGTACGATTTTGTGTTTGGTAGAGTAACATTTAGCTTGAAAGTCCAGTGGTTTAGTCTTAGTATAAGTTCCTTCAAATACTACACAAGTACATAAATAAATGTTGTCCCAATCATTTCAATCTTATAAAAATAGGACTTCTTGCACAGATTAAAAATGAACAAAGTAAATGATCGATCAGTTGAGTGATCATCTAAATTAGACTTTGTATTTTTCACTGTCAAATCTCCACATTGGAACTCATTCAAACTGGACATTGGTTAACCAGTAACTTTGTACATGCGTGTCTGTGTGTGTGCAAGGCAGACTAAACTCTTCCAGGAACATGGCCAAGGGGAAGAAGAAGAAGAGTAGCAGTGAACCAAAAGGTAAGAAGATCACCCTGGCCATGGCCAAGAACTGCCTGAAGATGACGGTGGATGGCAAGCGGCGCCTGGACCTGAGCAACCAGGGCCTGGCTAGCGTGCCCCGGAGCCTGCTGGGACTCTGGGACGTGGAGGAGCTGGACCTCAGCCGCAACCTGCTCACCAAGCTCCCGGATTTCATTGACAAGTTCCTCAACCTGCGCTTCCTCGACGTGCACAGTAACTATGTGAGTGGGACCTGTGGGGGCATGGTTGACATGGTAATGTGTGGCCAGGTTATGTTATTATTATAAGAGATGGGACCTCAGACAGTAACTATGTGAGTGAGACCGTCCAGGACATGGTAATGTGTGGCCAGGCTATGTTATTATATTATTAAAGGTGGGAACTCAGATTTAGTGCGACTGCCAAGAAGTTGGCTGAAACTCTTGGCTGGAAATATTTTATAGAAACCCTTTTCTTGACCATGGTTAAAATGACTAGTCGAGGTGTATTGATGCATAAATTATCTCGTAGATAAGATGCGATAACGAAAAATTAGGGGGTAGGCTGTACAGTTACACAAGTGCTTTAAATACCAGTCACTGGCACAGGCCCTTAACAACAGAGTCTGAGCTTGGCTTATTATTTTTTAGTTGGCTGCCTGGGGCAATTACACAGGATGGCAACTAGGGGTCTCTGAAGCCCAGTTTTCTGATAGCTTAGGTATTTTCGTACCGTAAATTTAGCATCTCAAATTCTGGATATTTTATAAAACACACTTTGTTGAAATGTACCATCTGTGATATAACTTTCATATACTAATCACTATAAATAAATAACAAATACATTCTGCTATCCTTCTGAATACTATTCTGCACTCTCTCCAGTTGTTTTGTTGCAGTCTAAATGTATGAAAAAAGGTGCAGGTTGTCCTCTTAAAACACTTAAGTCATCTCACTCCTCCCAGCTGGAACACATCCCCCCCTCCATCGGGCGCCTGCAGAACCTGCTGACCCTGAACCTGTCCAACAACCGTCTGACCAGCGGCTCCCTGCCCAGCGAGCTGGGCCTGCTGGGGAAGCTCCACAAGCTCAACCTGGGCCTCAACCGGCTGGACAGCCTGCCGCGCTGCCTGGCCGCCCTCAAGGAGCTGCGGCACGTCGGCCTCTTCGACAACCGGCTCACCGCCTACCCGGACTGTCTCCGGCCGCTCAAGAAGCTGGAGAAGGTGAACCTGGAGTCCAACCCTTTTCCCCCGGAGGTCGGCGCCGACCTGGACCCCATCCGGAGGACGGAGGGCCTGTACCTGGTCGACGGGGAGGCCTGCCTGTGCGGCAGCTGCCTGGACAAGTGTCGATCGCAGAGGAGGAAGGTGGAGGGGCGGGCCGAGCTGGAGGTCAAGGTGAAGCCCAAGCGGATGTTCGCGGGCTTGTTGACGCCCAACTCTGTGGCCCAGGTGGACCAGGAGACGTGGAGATAATCGTAATATTTCATTATATATTTCATTTATTCCTTAAAACATTTTTTTTTTATTAAATAAAAGTATTGGTTTTAGATGAAATGCTCTAATTTAATATTTGTTCAGCATTTACACCAATTTACACGTTTGAGATACAGCATTTTAGGCAAATGTCAGTTTTGTTCTAGTTGGGTTACTAAATGTATAAATGCGGTCCACTGATATTTTACTAGAATTACAGGGCCGTCTAGACTGTAAATGCTTGACATTTATCCTGGCAAGTCAGGGGATCTGCATGGAGTCTTCTGCATCAGCCCTGGAGAGAGCGTTGAACCTTCAACTGCAGGGAGAGGATTTTTCATTATTTTCAATTACATTAAAAAAGACCCCAAAATGCAGTGACAGCACCATCTGGGGTTAAACTCAGACATTGCATTTTGCAGATGATTGTATAGACTTGCAGGTAAAGCCTGGAACAATCAAAGCATTAAATCAATCTTGGAGCAACTCCAGCATGACCAAGTTTATAAAACCTATAGAAATCAAATTAAAACAAGATTTGTTTTAATAGGTGGATGCATATGAGTTTGTGCATCTTATGTGCATCTTACTGCTAATGTTCTAACAAAGTACACAATTCAGCCGAGATGTTCACAAAGAACTATGTTGAATGAAGATGGGGAAGGACACAATGCAATTGCGTATTTGGCGTACCTGCAAGAGATTAACCAATATTCACCACAGGGTCACCTGGTTCTCTGCACCATGCCAACCCGTCTGCTGCAAGTCCATATGTTCTTCCATCTTGATGTGAAAAGAAAGTGAAAGATTGATCCCTGAGAGGCCATGATTCACAGCCAGAAGAGGCAGAATGATAGGGTAAATCTAAAACCAATATGTTCATGGGTTAGAAACCTATGCAACAGTAGAATACTTTATTTAATCTAAAATATACTAGAGAAAGCAATAATAGTCTGAGTTAGAAAGCAGGGATTTTAATATAGTGGCCATATGAGTAATGATTCACAAGTCTATTTTTTAGAGTAGAATTGTCAACAAGATATACTGTAAGCTTCCGGAAATGTTGAGTACCAGTTTCTTCTGTATGCAGCAAGTATGTTTAAATTTCTTCAGTATGCAGAAAGTATGTTTAAGTTTATTTTGTATGCAGCAAGTATGTGTCAATTTCTTCTGTATGCAGCAAGTATGTTTCAGATGTGTCGCTAATGTAAAATTAACATACTTGCCAAAACTAGCCAGGTTAAATAAATGCAAATCAAGACCAATTAAGATTTCAACCTCAGCGTCTTACCAACGTTGTGGTCTAAAAGCCATACTGCTCTGGGCCTTTGGTCCATCCACAGCTGCTGGCTGCAGTCCAGGGGTTTAAAGAACATGACCATTTGTCATTTAGCGGACACTTGTACCAGGAGACTTGGTGACAGAATACATTATGTGTTCAATCACCAAGTCACTTTGTAAATGCATGCAAGTAAATGCACGTCATACATTTAAGAAGCGGGTAGAGGTTGGAATTATGATGTTCGGCTGAGAGTCGAGACTCTAGCCACTAAACCATCCCATTACATTGGTGACAACTTGGAAACCTAGTTTTTACAGATCAGCCTGGATTGCTTTGATCAGACAGCAGTGATCTTCAGCCCCACTCACTCCTTCAAATCTGTCAAATTGTCTATACCACCAGCTCTTGGCTGCTATCCTTGATTTTATAGATGATCAGATTGAATTAACTATTCATCAGTGGGTCTGAAGAAGAGTTAACCTTTCCTGGGGGAGGAGCTCAAGCCGTCCAGATGAACTGCCACCTGCATAGCCTCAGTCACTCCCGGAGGTAGACACATTTCCACACGGGACACTGCTCCCCGTTCATAGGGATATGAAAGAGTATACAAAATATGCAAATACTTATTTTGATTATTGTATTCCACTAATGCAACAGCTAATTCAGAGAGATATGTAAATGTAGTTAATTTTATTCCATTACTCTCCTCAAACCAATAGATAGCGTTAGCTTAGTGTATCTTATTATTGGGCCATGATTTGCACCATTTCCGTCTCTATAATTTGCTTGTAAGTATAAAGTGTCACCTTAAAATACCCGATCATGGCTAGAATACACAAGTCACTAATACAGAGAAATACGGAAGCTCGTCCTAGAGTGAAGGCTTGTTTAAAGTAACCCAGAACTAACACTTATGCATTTTTATGGGCACAAGTCCTAGTGTCAAAAGATGCACTCTAAACTAAATGTTACCAAGCCAAAAAAGAAATCAAAAGACAGCATTTCAGTATCTTACCCCTACCGTTGCTGGGACTACAGCTCCTGTCCTGGAGTTCAAATAAACCATAACAATTGACATGGAGCTGTGCTTGGAAGTTGTCTTCACGTTCCAGGAGTGGGCCTTTAATCGAGTAGTCTTCATCATCATCATCAGGACCACCTATCATCGAGGGGACACTCCATCAAGGACCAAACAGCGAGTTACAACAGACTCATCGTGTCACAAAATGACATATACTGAAGATTGAGCGTTTGAGATGTGAAGTCTTGTCGTAGACATATTCTTCAGTCTGCATCAATAGGAACAATTAAGTTAACTGACTGGTCGTTACGGTTGTCCAAATTGTTCAGTCAAAAGCACAAAAAAACGGGCAACGGTGGGACCTTTTTTAAAAGAGTTTAGTAGCGATGTCAAACTACAACAAAAAGTCACGCAATTAGGTAAAGCCACGGAGATGCGGGTACTGGAAGCGCCCGGTTTACACAGGTGAACTCAGCTAATTAGAAGCATTGCACTGTGATTGGACAAAATGAAACCACTCAAATAATAATTTGTCGTAAAAAAATATTCTTATCTACGTAAGAATACAGGGCTGAATTTGATACTGAACGCATCTATACCTTGTCCAAATGTCACTATATATATATATATATATATATATATATATTTCACACACATCTGAAGTCAGTAATAAAACTGAATTATTATTTATTTTGAGTCAACGGTGTTGTACAATACAATGAATTAATAGGAAAACAAAGAGATGCCAACATCATTGCCATATAATAATAAACTTACAAATAAGATGCATTGTGATATACAGATCCAGATATCTGCAAGATCCTTCGTTCGTCTCCAACCAAACATTCAAACGGAAAGATATGGTATGGGAGTGTCGGAAAGCACTAACCACACACAGACTGCAGCTCTGTGGTAAGTATTGTTGAAAGAAGGAGCAAAAAGCGTGCGCCGCCCGGGAATCGAACCCGGGTCGCAAGAATGGGAATCTTGCATGATACCACTACACCAGCGGCGCCCATACCAAACTCAGTCAATTAATGCAAGTAGTTAGAAAACCTAACTAAAAAATCAATTGAAAAGCTTTGTATTAATATTTGGCGTTCCTATTTATATTTTTGATTGCAATATTTTACACATTATGATTGCGGTCCATCACCCGTTTCTTAGGTTTACGTTTAAACAACCAACGATGTTCATTTTATTTCGAAATAAACCGGAAGTGATGGCTACGGAACGCCTTTGTTTTGCAGATGAATGTTTTACTTCTGGGGTCAGATTTTGACTGTTTCTTTTAAGTATATTTTATAGACTCAAATACATCATTTGGCTGCTTTGTTAGAGATTTTTACAGTCAAGTCTATCTTTATTACTTTAGGAACAATGACCTCCAGCAGCCCATGGGACTAGCTGATAAACGGTTACGATAGCAGCATGATAGAAATAACATTTACTGTTACAGCCTTGCTAGCCAGTCCCGAAGTATGCATTTAGCCTGTGATAACGTGTTACCTTCAACTACTAGGACTTGGATCTGATCCTCAACGTGAGTCAAGTACATTCATCTGGCCTTTCACGACACACCGTGCTAGTTGAAGCAACGTTAGGCTAAGCCTCGTAACACTATAGCATGGTCTTCTGCTTCTGACTTATCATAAGGTGAACAGATTCGTAAATGATAAACCGCGACATTGTAGTTTGGCACACATTGTGTGGCACACAAAAGACACATTTACATTTAGCCTATTCTTATCATGGTAAATGTAGTAACGTTACTGTAAAAGGTTGGGAGGAAGGCCTAATGGTTTACTATGATGTGTTTTAAGCTTTGGTACCCCAGTCAAAAACAATCTACTCAAAAAAGTGGGCTACTCAAATAAGGTATCGTAATATATTGTATTGATATTGTTTATTACCGGTCTGCTTATGGTATAAAATCCATAGATAGACCCTCGTAGCGAGGTCGCGTCCGAGCCTGATAGACACGAGACGAATTACCAAAGCTGTCCTAACTAATATGCATGAGCGACCTAGAACCTTTGACATTTAAAAAACGATCAATATCTTGGAATATAATATCTATATTGTTGGCATCCTATTCTGTTTAAAACGGGTTCATTACGGGGACAGGCCACCAGAAATGGGGACGTCTGTTCACCCACATTTACAACACTAACAAAAACGGGCATATACGTTTTTTGGTTTGTTTACAACCAGACTACTCATGTCGGACAGAGGAGAGGTTGTGGAGTGGGTGGAAACCACAGAGGAAGTCATCATTATTGAGGAGTGTGTACTGCCTAATGGTAACTCATCTGCGGGTAAGGCATTCACCATCCTTTACTGTTAATGACTTCATCTAATCTTTACTATTGGTTGTCATCAGATTCTCCCTAACGATTTGTTTTTTTAATTATATCAGTGCTTCAAGTATCAGAACCAACAGAAACCCCCATGCAGAAGTTGCTGGACACAATGGTGCAAGGAGAAGATGCTGAATTTGATGATGGCTTTTGTAAGCAATAACCTGTTTTCCATAATATAATCAATAGACCTAATACCAGGACACTGACTCAGCACAGCTGTATTGCTTACTTTTTCTTTTCTTTCTGCGATTGTGATTCGTGGTTTCCAACTCTTTTTTTTTTTTTTCCTACAGATTGTGACGAATGCCGGTCTCTGTTCCAAGAGCAAAGCAGCGTGTGCATCACCGGCCCATCCTTCATCCTGGACTCGCCCACCAACATGGCCGTGCCTCAGAGAGCGCTCCTGACGCTTCCCCATGGCCTGATGATAGGGAGGTCCAGCATTCCCAACACGGGCCTTGGGGTCATGAACCAGGGGCCAGCAGTGACGCCCGGCATGCATTTTGGGCCCTATGAGGGGGAAGTGACCTCCAGAGAGGGTGCGGTGGCCAGCAGGTTCTCCTGGGAGGTGAGCTGGAACATGGGCAGGAAAAAAAAACATGAACCCGTTTGATCTTACTTCCTTAATGTGGAGGATATTAAGGGTGGGACTTAATAGAGGAGGGATGTGATGAGATCATTCAGGGATGATTGCCCATAGTGGGGCGGGGCTAGTTTTAGGAAGTTAGCCAGCAAGAATGATGTCTTTTAAAAGTGGTTCTACCTGTGTGTAATGCATTGTCATTGGTTGACTTTGTTAGTAGACACTTGTTTGGATTTCTCTAGATATACAAAGTAAATGATGACTACGACTACATTGATGCAGCGAGAGAAACACACTCAAACTGGATGAGGTGAGCACTGTACACATTCTATTTGTATCGCTGAAGACGGAAAACATTTCATTCATATAAAGACAGAATGTGTGTATTCAAATGAAGCTAAATGCATTCTATTCATTAGAGATAATACAATTCTATCCATATAGCCAAAGAAAATACATTCTATAATTAAAAACAAAATAGATTTCTTAAAGACAATTTGCATTTTTAGTATTTAATTTTAGGACTTAATTTGTAGACCGATTTAAATTATTTACTCTGCTTATTTCAATGACAGAAACTTAAAATAAGGTCAGCCCTGGTAGAAAAAGACTATTTAAGCAACAGGGAGTGGGAGGGACACAATGAGCAAAGATGGCCACCTCTCACTGCTCTTCGTCAGTCTGAGCTCCCTGAATCCTTTTATCAAACAGGTATGTGAACTGTGCCCGCAACCAAGAGGAGACCAACCTGCTGGCGGTCCAGTACAAGGGCAGCATTCTGTTCCACTGCTGCCGCACCATCCAGCCAGGAGACGAGCTGGTGCTGTGGCCCAGCGCAGGGCTGGTGAGCCGGCTCAGTGAGGCCTGGAGCCACATGTGGCTCAGGAAGCTTTCTCCCACAGGTGAGGGGGCTCTCTAGGTTCCTCTTATTGAGGAAACACATGTTCAGAGGTACAAAGATGATGTTTTGACATGGAAAAAGGACCTCATTCTCTCATCTTACGTGAAGATTTTCAAAATGGCCATATTTAATTTTCCGTTTTGTTTCTATTCAGAGAGTGACCCGGGTATCGCGTCCCAGATGTTCCTCTGCGCCCACTGCCCGCTATCCTTCACCACGGAAACGTACCGCCAGCGCCACGTGGAACACTTCCACACGCAGCCAAAAAGGGAATGTTCCACACCCGGCACAGAGGCCGCAGAACCCCAGGACCACGCTCCCGGGGAAGACTTCGCCCCGCCCGCCACTCCCAACCCGCTCGACTCCTTGATGGTGTTGGACGCCTTCGAGGCCAAAACGTGCCCGGAGTGCGGCAAGATATTCAAACACATGCATCACCTCAAGCGGCACATGCTGTCGGTGCACTCCAACAAGAGGCCCTACTGCTGCCCCCAGTGCCGACGCAGCTTCAGCCAGGCCTCGGGCCTGCTCCGGCACCAGCTGGTGCACAACAAGCAGGCCTCAGACGAGATGCCGTCCGACCAGAACCAACCCTGCCGCCAGGAGACCGAGACAGAGACAGAAATGGAGACGGGAGGCTCGCTGCAAATTCCGTCGCTGCACGACGCAAGCGGCGGTGAGACGGACGTCACCTCGCAAGAACCACCAGGAACCGACGAAGCGACAACCGTCGCCGAGCATACGCCCGGGCAAGAGAGTCGCCCTCTAGAGGAGGCCGAAGGAATGGCACTGGAGGAGAAACGAAACACGTGCGTCCAATGCGACAAGAGCTTCTCGAACGCACGCTACCTCGAGAAGCACCAGACACGCGTCCACGGCAACCTGCGGCCCTACGTGTGCACGCTGTGCAGGAAGACCTTCAGCCAGCACAACGACCTGGCCAGGCATCTCAAGTCTCACCAAGCGAAGGAGAAGGACCAGAGGGAGAAGCCGTGCATGGCACTCGCGGAGGGAGATGAAGAGAGTTCAGAGGCGTCCGCAGATGACATCCACGATCAGGATGTGGAAGACCTGGACTTCGTCGCAGAACCCTTGGTGCCCCAAATACCAGAACCTCCCAAAGAGCCAGCGTACCAGAGGCCACAGCGGCTCGGGGTTCGCTCAAAGATCTCCGCCATAACAAAGCTCATAGCCCCCAAGCGAAGGACTCCCGCCCACAAGAGGAAGACCCCGAGCCCGGCACGAATCATCCCGGAGAGCATCGAGGAGTCCGATGTCGGCGCGTCTGCTCGAGAAGGCCAAGCAGGAATGCCGGCCGACGGCGGCACATATAGCTGTGCCCACTGCAAACACAAATACGAATCCGACGAGGCGCTAAAGGAGCACGCCTGCGCCACGGCGCCACACAAGTGTTCCCGCTGCGGCTCCGCCTTCAAGAAGGCGGGCTTCCTCAAGCGGCACGAGAGGACGGCGCACGCGGCCACCAAGGCGTACACGTGCGAGGTGTGCGGCAAGGCCTTCAACAAGCTGTTCAACCTGAAGCAGCACCAGAAGATCAAGAGCTGCGACAAGCACCACTGCACGTCCGAGATCTTCTCCTGCGCCTACTGCCCCTTCTCCTTCACCATCCGCAGCTACCTGCGCAAGCACGTGCGCAGACACCACCCCCTGGAGTTCGTGTCGCTCCCCGAGTCGGAGCGCCTCACCGACGGGCCAGAAGAGCGCGGGGGGGGCGACGAGGAGGAGGAGGTGGTGGTGGGAGACGGGGCGCACGTTTGCCCCAAATGCGGGAAGAAGTACAGCACGGCGAAGAAGTACACGGCGCACCGCTGCTTCCAGCAGGTGGTCCTGTACCTGTGCACGGACTGCGGCAAGGGCTTCACCAACCACTACAGCCTCAAGCAGCACCAACGCGTGCACACGGGTGTGCGGCCCCACTGCTGCCCGCACTGCCTCAAGACCTTCGTGCACATGGGCCAGCTGAACGTGCACCTCCGCACGCACACGGGGGAGAAGCCCTACCTGTGCACCCACTGCGGCGAAAGCTTCCGGCAGTCGGGGGACCTGAAGCGGCACGAGAGGAAGCACACGGGCGTGCGGCCGCACAGCTGCCCCGAGTGCTTCAAGAGCTTCAGCCGCCCGCAGAGCCTGCGCGCCCACCTGCTGCTGCACCTGGGCCAGAGGATGTTCAAGTGCGACGAGTGCGGGAAGAGCTTCTCGCGGAACTACCACCTCAGGAGGCACCAGCAGAAAATGCACTCGTGATTCAGGATTTTTTTTTACCCCATTCGTGGATCAAATTTAATTTGGGAGACAA
>OOFG01085731.1:0-14415 GCA_900323295.1 Molva molva
GAAGCCCTCAACTGGAGGAAGGTGTAAGATGTTAAGTATCAAGCAGGCGTTCCGTTGGTTGATCATATCTAATTCAATAATTAACTGATGATGAGGGTGTGCTGTGGTTACCATGACAGTCTCTTACTGCTGTTAATTGGTCTACCGCTACACGTAGTACGTGGTACGGACTAGTAATACATGAGTTCTACACAAAAACGTTTACCATGCTGCATGGTTATGTGGCTTTTAGCAATAATAACTATTACATACAGATATTCTGTACAGTTATACACATAGATACCATGTACAAATATAGGTGATATTAACCAGGAAACGACTAATGATACTTTTGTAAAATTCCAGACAGTAAAGTTATTCCACTGCTTGTCTGCCATGGATATATAATCGTTTAGTGACTGGACTAACATCGTGTTGAAGTTACTGACCTTGCCATCAGTGAATAACCCTGCCTTTAAATGTGAATATCAAATATATGCCTTGTATGCTGGTGTCTCAGGCCTTAGTAAGCGCTTCATACCATAAAATATATATTGGCTAATTTTAAATATCTTTTGAATCTGTTCTAGATGGAGAAATATTACAAATTAAGAATAACACCCAACTCCATGGTTCCAAACTAAGGGAAAACAAAAGAAAACTTGCCAAAAAGCTTATAGCATCAAAAGCTCATAACATCAATAGCTAATAGAATCAATAGCTAATAGCAGTAGCGGCTCATTGCACTAGCGGCTCATAGCATCATAAGCTCATAGCATCAACGGCTAACGGCATTAACAACATGGCGTACTCTAGTTTTTCCTGTCCCTGGAAAATCAGTTGCTTGTGATACAAATGAACACTTTAGTTAAGCAAATGTTTTGCTTTGTTACGATAAGAAAGCCATTATTTTTATTTTATTGCCAAACCATTTGATGGGTTTCTCCTTTTATTAGCTTTTTGTGATTAGTCATCTAATTCATAGTTATATTGGAAAGTGTGGAGCTATTCCCTTGGCGGTAATCTGCTGCTAGCATAGCATTAGCCTAGCTGGGAAGGTGACCCTATATGGGTCTTGAAGCTAGCAGATATATTGGTCTCTGTCTGGGTAACCAGGCATTTTATTTGTTAATTGTCATCTCAGCACTACTTCATGCTGAAACCACTAAAATCAGGATGCTAACCGCTACACAAATTGTTAGCATCCAGCGCCTATGGATCATACAATCCTACAGGGCTGTATGTCTAAGTGCTAAGTGACTCACCATCCTCCTGTCAGGGCATCATTCTTACAGAGTCCTCAACTCATCTCTGTAGGTAGGTAAGCGGAGGACAAGGGTAGTTTACTGAACCTTCAGCTTCCAGTAAAGTTCCCATCTGCTAAGACAGCCATACCATAAAGATCTCGCTCACGTGTTGAACGCATGCTAGCAATGCCAGATCTTCTCTAGACCCACGCCAACAGCCATATTGCTGCACTTTATCACCAGAAAACAACTGCTGAATATTATCCCCCAGTACAGACTGTGACAAAGGTTATCCTCTTAGAGTTGACATATGCTATCTTGGTTCTTGTTTTAATGTAAAGGTTGTTTTGGGCTGAAGTTTCCCCTCCTTAAAGTTTGATTGGGACACTGATATTGGTTACATTAGTAGCTGGTAAAAGTCACCAGACCAGCAGTACTCGTTATCTGGTACTAGTTATCTAGTACTAGTTATATCTGGTACTATAAAGTAATATTGGCCATGTGTGCTCAACTTTAGATGAATAAATTGTACAACATGTTGTGTTTCTTTGCTACAGACTATGTCAACAGCCTTGTATTATACTGTGAGTGTGAATGTAATCTTTCATAGAATGTTACTGATAAATAAAAACAAACATTTAAAGGAAAATAAATCACTGATTCTTTTTTATGGCTTGTTAATTTACCATTGATTGAGGGGAATGTGTCTCGGCTAATGGGCTAGCTTACACCCACCAGCTAACCAGCAATATGTTTCTGGCTGTTCAAAGTAAACCAATTTTGCCAGGACAACAAAATATTAATAAGCAGTATTCCCAACCATCATGGAAGAAAAATGCAAATTTTAGCCTACCTTATTTTATTTTAGCTTAACCTAACCTTAATTTATCTTAGCCTAGCTCATCTATACCTAGTTTAAGTTATCTTATCTTGTATTCTAGCTAACCATGGCCTAACTTATTTTACCCTATTTTACCCTTGTTTATCATATTTAGCCTAGCATACAGTCGATTATTTTGGCCTTGTTTACCTAATCTTGTCCCGGCTTGTCTTGGGTTAGGTGGTGCCATCAAAATGTGGCAAACCCCTTTGAGACTGACTACGACTAAGGCTATACAAATAAAATGACTTGACTACTCTCTAGAGACATCACGTGGGAGTGGGAGTGTCCACTCAGATGTAGGATGGATAGATCACCTATTTTGCCACCAATGTGATGTTAAAAAGTTGCCCTTTAAGGTTTGACTTCAGCCCTAATCTGCGGACCCTCGATCCAGGTGGTTACCACTCACCTGGCCTCTTCCATTGATTCTCATCAGTACACACCCCTGCTGTGCTTTCTATTGGATGGTTTCCACCAATCACAAGCTGTTGTCTGGTTATTCTATCTGCTGTTAGAACTGATCTAATATAACAATTGAATAGTATAGCTGTTCAGTATAGCTGTCTTTTAATACACACACTCACACAGTTGGTAAAGATTGGCGTGGATATCTTAAAGTCATCAGAGAATGATGTAATGGTTCCTGTTGATGAAGTCATCAGCGAATTACATGTTTCCTGTTGATGTCTTCTCTGAATGACCTTTCCTGTTGATGAAGTCTTCTCAGATTACATCATATTTCCTGTTTGTTTTTCTTGTAGCGAGCGATCCCCCTGGGGAGGACCTGGCTATCGACGCCCCCTTACCACCTCCCACAGAGGACGTCCCTCCTCCTGCCGTGAAGGAGCAGGAGGTTTCAGAGAGGAGAAGCAAGGAGGAGTCGGATAGCGACTTTGAATCGGACCCTCCTTCCTCTAAAAGCAGTGAGGAGCAGGAGGATGTGGAGGAGGAGGAAGGACTGAACAGCGAGGAAGAGGAGCAGGAGGAGGTGCTGGGACAGCGGCCACTGCTCATGGATTCTGAGGAGGAGCCTTACGAAGGAGAGGAGAAGCCCAGGGACTCTGTGGACGTGTTCGGGGCCATTCCGTTCCTGGGACCCCCAACAGACCTCTTCTCTCCAGCTCCCTTTGGGCCGGCCGGAGATGACAGGCAGGGCGTGGATGACCTCGACGTCTTCACTAGAGCTCCGTTCAGCAGGAACGTCTCCAGGTCATCCCCACCCACCTCCCCTGGGGCCCCGCCCACTCCTGGTGAATCCCTGCCCACCTCACATGAGGCCCAACTCTCCTCATCTGAAGCCTCGCCCACATCCTCAGAAGTCCCGCCCACCTTGTATGAAGCTCTGCCCGCCTTCTGTGAAGCTCCACCCACACCACCTGACAGTGTGGACATGTTTGGTTTCTCTCCTTTCAAGCCTGGGGGACCCACCTCCCCCAGGAGCATGAAGGAGGTGCAGCAGGAGGAGGTGCATCAGGAGCAGGGGGTGACCAAACTGTCATCGCGGCAGAGAAAGACCAAACAGGAAGCGGAGGCGGGGGTGGGGAAGCGACATCGTCGGACCACCAAGCTGCCGTCGTTCCGCACACCGGAGCGAAGCCGCAGACTCAGGAGGGGAGGGGGCGGCAGCACCGAGCTCCTTGGTTCCTCCCACTCCAAGGAGAACATTGCCATCACCATGGAAACCAAAGCAGAAAAGGAGAACATGGAGGAGTCTGTGCTGCTGGACCCATTCGGAGCCCGACCTTTCCACCCCCAGGACCCCGTCCTGCAAGCCAACACCCAGACCCCTGGAACCCCTGATGGCCCCAGGTCCCCTCGGGACAGAGAGAGGATGGATGACTTCGTGGCCACTAGGGAGGGGCAGAGGGAGGGTATGGATGACTTCGGGGCGGTGCCCTTCACTGAGCTGGTGGTCGGCCACCAGCAGGGGGAACTGGACCCATTTGGAGCAGCGCCTTTTCCATCCAAACCATGATACACACAAACACAAACATATTAATGTACACACACATTAACACAGCTAAATTTATATTTTGGTCAACGGTTTATTTTACCAAAAATTGAAAGCATTTTATTACATTTAACTGTGATGAAGGTTGAATGGTGGCTTTTAGTAGTTAATATGTTCAGACGCAGACGGAATGGATGGATGTGGACTCTGTAGACTCTTACTTTCTCGGTACCCTTTTGACGCACCCAGCGGCCTTAGAAACCCCCCCATCCCCTTAACCTTAGTATCTATGCAAACTACATGATGTCATGTTGGATCACACATGAGGGGAGCTATTTTATTAAAGGAGGCTCATAACTGTTTTCTAAAAGTGTGTTTAAGTACTGTCAAGTTTTATCATGTGTCCCCGAACCAGAACATATGAACTTCCATCTCTTCTCCCTTCAACCAAATTACATCTTTGAACCTAAAAGGGAAACCAATGTTAACACTGAAACTGAATGTGAATTTGAATTGAGATTTTCCAGCATTGAAGACCCTGGCTGTCTTCAAAAAGACCAGGTTCAGACCTAGTCTCATGTCTGGATCATTGCTACCATTATCACTATAGCCTTAAGTGGCCTTTGGCGCACTAGAACTAAAACCATGATCCCGTTGTCCGGACGGCTCATATTTAGTATTTATCATGCTATCTGATGCAATAAAGAACAGATATTCTCTTTCTTCACCTTAAAAGAATAATGGTACTTGTTTTTGTTTTGATGTCTCTTTTATTAGAAGATTGTTCAGGAGGTGCTAGACACTACAGGTAAACAAACTCACAACGCAACATAGTACAGTCCACCATTTAGATAACATTGTACACTATTTAAATAACATTTAAAACAAAAACCGCATCAGTTCAAAAGAGGAAAAAAGATTTGCTATTGGATATATATGGACCACTGATAATCCAATCGTCCTAGATTATCTCAACAAAAACCTTTGGATGTATTTTAGACTCTCTGGCTATGACTGTCAGGTCATTAAATACTGACCCCTGAAAGTTTTGAGGACCTCAGCGTGACCTTTCAGACCAATACTAACTGGATGAATTAAGTTAATTAATTCAAAATGAAATAAGTATGAATACCTTTCAATGATTTAAATAATGAATGTTTGAGTAAAGCGCAATGCACACAGTCGCCATGTGGGGCGCTGCGTCATTTGCTGCCATGCGCTCAAAGCACCCAAAGCCCATAGGACGCACCCGTCGCCCTATGACTGTTAGATAAAAAAAAAATGCTGAATCACATGCGCCGCCTGCGACGCTTGGGAATAGAAGAGTAGTGTATAATGGCGCGGTGGCTTGCAGCACCTGTGTGGGTTGTTACATTGAACATAATGGGGGGGGCCCACCTCGCTGCGCGTCATCCGACGACTGTGTGTTATGCTTAGGAGGAGTTGGCTCTGAAAACTCCCTCACATTTGATACCATTTTAAATAAAAAAAAGAAAGTGCTTTATTCTCCAGTTATTGGACTCAAGCGTCCCCACATTGAGATGGAGACGCTTCAGTGTCAGACTACTACATTCATGAAGTGAAGTAACGTTCCAGCTGACCATTACAACGCAGTCCCCAAGGGAACTTACCTCCCTGGGTGGACCCAAAATCTCTCTGTTAGTCAAGGTCCCAATTGTTCGTCAATAGCAGGATCAGGAGTGACTCAATGTGCTAGAAGTAGGCACTTAATAAAAACAAACCATTAAAATAACACGCAGGGTTCTTCTCAACAGAAATTAATAATACTTGGTGGCTTGGCAGCTGAAATACGTTGATTTGCTTGTCTAAAAGCATGTTAGTCCAGGAACAGACTATTGTATAATCTGGATTTATCCTATTCTATATTATAAATCAGACCTGGGTCTAGTCCAGTCTAGCCCAGACTATTCCTGTTGTGGGGCTCAGGGCCAGGGCAGGGTCCTACTAGGCCTGTGGGGTGCTCAGGGCAGGGTCTTACTAGGCCTGTTGGGGGGCTCTGGGGCAGGGCAGGGTCCTATTAGGCCTGTTGGGGGGCTCCGGGGCAGGGCTGACTGTGTCTGTAGGCCATAATGAGGTTGCAGGTCTGGTGCCACCAGTAAAACATAAGGACCAGCAGGAGGTGCCACACCTGGTGGCTGGAGCCCAGGTAGTTCAGCTGGCCTGTAGTCAAATGACATCACCAACAACATGACATCACCATCACATGATATTATTTTGTTACAGACAAGAGCAGAAAAAGGAGAGGAGGATTAACATTACAGACAGGAAGAGAGCGGAAAGGAAAGGAGTGATGCAACAGTTAGGAGGAGAGAGAGGACGAGGAGTGATGGAACAGACAGGAGGAGCAATTTAACAGACAGAAGGAGAGAGGAGGAGTGATGTTACAGATGGGGAGAGGAGTGGAGGCGTATTAAAGAAGAGACAGAGGGGTTGTCACCTGGGAAGTAGCGTTCAGGAACTTTTGAGACGTAGAAGAGAAACGCCAGAGCAGCCAGTAAGTACATCCCTAGAACCCTGGGCAGAAAGAGCTGTAAACAGGAAACAAAACATTAATAACCATTAAATTATTGTTGTTCATGTTGTATTCAGAAGAATATCACTTAAATAGTGTGATTATAACCATGATATTAGCATCATATTAATAATATATAAGTAAATGCTATCTAGTGTGTGCCATGCTGGGGAAGTGTTGCATGCTGGGTAGTGTGCAGACCTGTGTAGGTTCGGAGGAGAAGCCTCCACTGATCCAGACCCAGTGCATTGTAGGTAGGAGGCCATAAGCGGCCAGAGAACAGACTATGAGGGAGCGGAGCTTCCTCCAGGGCTGACTGAGGTACAGAGGGTGGATCTGGGCAAAGAACACGGCCAGCATGAGGGCTAGGACCGCTAGCAGGTAAACCTGACGCCAGTACTGTAAATATACACACAAATACACATTATGTACACATTATATAGTTATTAACAGAAAGTATGTATACAACATGGCCAGCATTCGAGCTAGGACCGCTAGCAGGTAAACTTGACGCTTATAGCTATAGGTTGGTAACATAGCTTATTTTAAAGCTTTAGGTCTGTAGCCTAACTTATGTTGTAGCTATAGGCTAGTCCCCTAGCTTATGTTATAACTATCAGCTTGTAACCTAGCTTATGTTATAGCTATAGGCTAGTAGCCAGCTTATGTTATAGCTATGGGCTAATTGCCTAGCTCATGCTATAGTTATGGGCATGTAGCCTAGCTTACATTATTGCAATAGAAAGCGTAGAAGACTCCCGGGACGTAGCATCCCAGAATGCCGATAGACATGCCGGCATAGTCCAACGCCATCCAGCGGCGGCTCGTCTTCTCCGAGCGATGACAGCAAAACACGTGGTAGCCAACCGAGCATAGCATACATAGCTAGGAGAGATTACAATAGAGTTAAGCCTCTAGCCTAGCATACAAAGCTAGGAGAGATTACAATAGTTTAGCCTGTAGCCTAGCATACACAGCTGCATCGGATACAATTACACTTAGCCTGTAGTCTAACATACACTGCTAGAAGAGATGACACTCAAGTTGAGCCTCTAGCCTAGCAGACAAGGCTCAAGGAACATACCATTAGATTGTTAGCATTGTATACACGGCTAAAGCAACAAACCATTAGCCCATAGTATACACAGCTAAAGACCATAGCATTAGCTTAGCTCATAGAAGACAGCATTCACTCCACACAGGGACAACTATAACAAATGGTACTTTTAAAGAAGGTCAGAGCTCATTATCATTGGTAAACTGATTGAAGCGGCTTGTTGTGATTTGTTAACAGATTGAAGCAGTTTGTTGTGATTGGTTAACTGAGCCAAGCATCTTATTGAGATTGGTTAACCTGGAAGCAGAAGATGCAGATGCAGTAGATGACGAAGTCTTCCCTGGATGCTCCGATGGCCGGCAGCACAGCAGCCATGTTGTATGCCCCCAGCAGGAAGAAGAGCAGGAAGCCCAGCAGATGGCTCCACATGTTTACCGTCTCATTGGAAAGGATGAAGAGGCTGGGCCACATGAGAAGAAGTAGAAAATAAACATTAGACAGGAAGTAGAATTATCTATCAAGTCAATGTTAGAGTGAAGCAACTCAAACACGTTAAATCATGACTGAATGTAGCAGGTGTCCTTATTTAAGGGTTTGAGTCCTTAGTTAAGGGCTTGATTGGCTGAGTGCTGGAGTGTGTAGAGATCTGGTTGGCCGTAACTGGATTGTGTAGGGATCTGATTGGCTGTAGCGGTGTGTTGAGGTCTGAGAGCTGTCTCAGTGGCTGACCTCTTGATGCAGAGTCTGGAGGGCAGGTATGCCCGGTAACCATCGGTGATGTAGGGGTTCTCCCGGAGGAATGCGGGGATCTGCTCGTAGGTGTACAGGCGGATCCCCCGGGGAACCAGGACCGGCCAGTACTGGTAGCTGCCCAGCTCCATGTAGTGGGTGGTCTGGGTCCGCTCAGCCTTCTCACCCATCGTGGGACCACTAGCCTGACCCCCCTTGGGCTGACCCCCTGCTGAGAAATACATGATGATTACATCTAACACCTTTCTACACAACACTAGAACAGACTTCTACATCACAATGCTACAACACAATCCTACTAGCACAATACTAATAGTTTCCCTCCCTTGGGCTGACCCCCGCTGAGAGATACATAATGATTACCTTAACACATTACGTCCCAACACTATAACACAATACTAAGAAACAACACTACTAACACAATACTATAAAACAATACTAACCAGGTTTCCACCCCTTGGTCTGACCCCCTGCTGAGAGATGCATAATGATTACCGTTCAAATACTAAAGACACAACACTTAGACACAACACTAACCAGACTTCCCCTTTGGGCCATTAGTTTAATTGTAAAAACAATACTAACAAACACTATACCACATACACAATAAGAACAAATACTCACGAACGATACCAACAAAATACTACATATATACACAATACTAACTCAATTCGACATACACAATACTAACTCAATACTACATACACAATACTCACGAAAACTAACAATATGCAATAAAAATACTAACAGTACACATACAAATGCTCACATTCATTTTCCATTTTACTTACTATAACTCGATTATTTACTACCACTAGATTGCTTAAGTAAGCAATCTAGTGGTAGTAAATAATCGAGTTATCATCAAATCATCTAGTAATATTAAGTAATCTAGCAATAGTAACTATTACTTAATATTACTAGATGACTTACTATTTCAAGATGACTTACTATTACTAGATGACTTAGTATGACACTACTACCTTCTATCACTAGATTACTATGACAATATAACTTACTATGACAATATTACTTACAATGACTATATTACTTACTATAACTAGATTACATACTATAACTAGATTACTTACATTGACAATATAATTTACTATTATAGATTACTTACTATGACAATATTACTTACTAGATTGCTTACCATGACTAGATAGCTTACTATGACTAGATTACTAACTATGACTAGATGGCTTACTATGATTATACATTGCTTACTTTGACTAGAATGCTTAACGTTACTATGACTAGATTGCTCACCAGGACTATTATTAATAAAGACAATAACAATGACTAGCTATCAATAGTATACCCGCTCTTAACGTTTTCGCCGGAGGATCAAGCAGGTAGAGACTTCAATATATCATATTAAATATAACTGATTATATATAAAATATATAAATAGAACTGAATATTATAACTCATTGGCAGTCACAGCTAAGCTAACTCGGCTTAGCTCCGGCCAGGACGAGTAAAGTATAAATTATCTTAATAAATTATCTTACCTTTTAGTTTGGTGTATGTACACTGGGAGCCACCCGGGGTCTTATAAAAGCTATTATACATCACTGTCGATAAAGATTATTAATTCTTGATTTAAAAAACAAAACATTAGTTAGCTTTAACTTTAGCAACATCTTTCACACTGTGACATAGACGGACCCTGTAGGTGCTGCTGCACTGCCTGATTAAAAACGGATTAAAAATTAAATAACAGGCAGCTTGGGTATCACTACCGCAGTGAAATACGTATATAGGCCTTCTATAACTCTGATCTGATATAGTACTAATACTTAACTAAGACTGCTATGATAGCTGTTACAGCGAGCTATTTACAGTGAACTATTACAATAATATAACAATGAGAGCCAGAGCGGCAATGACCAGAGAACCTCTTATCTGCATTGTCTCTGTTGATTTTAAAATTTGTTTCATTCGTCCCATCGGTTTCCCCGATTTTATCATTGTTTGATGAATTCGATTTTTTAATGAATGAATATAAAAAAGACCAAAATATGGAGCTTATGATGGACCCTAATAAGAGTCAGAAGGAGATGGATGCATAACAGTTACACTCCATTATAGACTATAATGCTATAGGCCTAATAGGGAGCAAAAGTATAAAAATACCTAACACCAATGTCAGGTGACAGGTGAAAACGCATAGGCCTTAAACATAATATCCCAAAAGCAGAACGAATTTCAGTCAAATATAGGCAAACACGAGAGCCAAATACCAAAATAGAAAATTCCATCCATTATTCCGTCGTGAGGGTATGGTATAATCTTAATTGTAGCTCGAACTCAAAACATTTAAGGGGTGAAATAAATGAGAAGTAATGAATAGTACTAATGAATAGTACCTAAAATGAACCCTATGGGCTTAATAGCCTATAGCTTAACCGAATAAAAAAAACCATAAAAAAATATTCACAAGGACACTAAAATGACACTCAATAGAAAAATAAAAAAATAACTAATTCAAAACTATTCATAGATACAATATTACTAAATTGCCCTCAAACAGGCATTATAGTTCGCCCTCCAGCATGAGGACTTATAGGCCTATGTGTTGAGAAAATCAAATCTAATAAAATGTGTGACTGTTATACCTCTACAAATAAACATTTGTTGGCCGCTGAAGAGGAGAAAGAGGGGACGACCTCAACAGAAGCTGAGACGGCCTTTTCGTAAGCTCTCATGCGTCTTATCTCATTGGATTCATCTGTTTTTGAAATGTATAACAGTTGTTGAAAACATGTTGATGAGTTAAATGCCATTCTACTTTTTATACACACGGTGGCGGTAAACGCACCAGTCTAGCAGCTGGTTTACTTTACACCAGTCTAGCTCACTTGCACCAGCCTTGAGGTCTGCTTATCTTATCAGATAAATCCTTTGTGATTTTTATTGAATCAGGAAGTAATATCAAAATAACAACCGTCTTTAAAGAAGTATTAGTATTAGTATTATCATATATTATGTAGGCCTACAGGGTATGATAATGAAGTGGACTATGCTTAGAGTCTGGCTTCCACTGAGTTTCATGCCACTAACAATATTGAAAGCTTTAAATGTAATCTGCAACACAGCTGTCTCTTCTCTTTCTTCTCAAGAGAAAAGACAACATTTTGGAAGCGCATGGCAGGATTAGTTGGATGGCATTTAGCAGCCAACAAGAAGATGACTAACGTTGCCATGCCAACTAACTTCCTGTTAATCCAGAGTGGATCTGAAATGATGAGAGCATCATCGTCATTAAGACAACCATAATATTAGTATTCTGTGTTCTGAGTAATACATAATAGTAAATCTTAATATCTTGTTTTTTTCAGGACGATGTTAAAATAAGCTGCTCTCGGATCTCAACATGGAACAAAGATTACTTTCATGAACTTTCCAAAGGAGATTTTGAGAGAATATGATGTAAGAGTGTAATTTCTCAGCATCAAACATCCTTTTTGGGATTATTTGTATATTTGTATCAATCACAGGTGCTGTATCTTTCCACAGCACCTGTGTCTCCTTACCTGAAGAGACATAAGAGTCGAGTCCAATTCAGAGGAGAGAGACTGCAGAGGAAAGCTAATGCAGTATGAACAGAATGCTGGTAAATCATGGGACTCCATATGTATGAATGGAAGTGAGGCACAATGGAGTGTTTATGGATTTGTTATTTTAAGTTTAGCTCCTTCCCTCAGCTCACCTGGCCTCTTTGTTATACTTTCCCTAATGTTCGCGATCAATAAAGTTCAGAAACCATCTTCTTATGGTTTCTGAGGACCTCCTGAGTCCTATAGGGGGGTGTGGCCTCTGGTCCTCTCCTCTGGAACTGAGGGCATCGCAGTGTGGAAAATAAAGATAAAAAAGTACGCAAGAAATCCATCTTAAATCATATCTTTTTAGTTTAGCTTTCATCAAAGCACTTGTTTGTAATCTTTCTGATTTTATCACTCTCTCCCTATCTCTTTAATTTAATGAAGATGTGTAATCTTAATTTGGTTTGAAACTACCTCTCAAATGTATCACTGTGATTGTCCAATTTATTTTAAACCCTGTGCCAAAAGCATTATATAAATTAAGTTGCATTGATTGATGATATCCATATTATTCCATAGTATAGGGCTTATTAGTTATGGTATTCTTAGTAATATTAATAAATAAATATACAATAAAGAAAAGTAATTGATGAACAGGGTTGTTGACGTTGCCTCAACAGACGTTTGCCAAACAGGTGTAGTTTGATGATCAGTCTGTAGGTGTCACTGTGTACCTGTTCTGAATACAAATGCAGAGCTGAGCTCAAGAGAAACAAACCACTGAGTGACAAACAGACTTCCATAATATCAATAATATAACAACAAATATTAATAGAAATACAAATATAATAAACAGTAATAATAAAGTATTATTTTATCATGTTTTTGTGATTCACTGTGGACATCCAATAATTATTTGTAATATAGATATTATTAATTATTATTATTATTACTGTGATTATTATTAATATTATTATTATTATAATTATCTAATATTTTGATTTCGCTATAAAAATTCATAGGCTAATTAAACAATATACAATCAATATATTCCATGAAGTATCGGTAACTTGCTCGCAATGCAATTGCAATGCAATATTCTTTAAGTAAATAAAAGCAACAGTTCCCAAAATATTGTCAATTAAAAGCGGTTAATAGTAGGTGGCATACTAAAGCAAATTGGACTAAATAGGCCTATAGGGTCAGCCTGAATCGTAACTAATGATAAAAACAGCGAGGCTGTGTGAGATAAACGATATTATATAAAATCTATTTACGAGATAAAGCAGTTCTTAAGGAATCTGAATCTCCGCTCAACAAAGCAGCTCTCTCCTTAGCGGCTGTTATTCTGATGTTCCCAGAGCGGCCAGCGGGTGGTACTGTTGCTCTCTACAGCGGCTGACGTTAACTTCATCATAATAAACAGCTCACCACTCGGTGGATGTTTCCAACGGTATGATTTATAAAAAGTTAGTCCATTAAACGGGCAATTATTGAGACTATGATTAAGAAAATGACAGCAAAGGAGCCCACGGACAATGAAAAATGAATGGCTGGATGAACGGGTGAATAATTCACTGGTGCAGGAGAGGAGTTAGAGAGAGAAGGTCTAACACGAGAGGAGGAGGTCTGACTGGAGAGGAGAGAGGAGGAGGAAGTCTTGTGACAGGAGGAGAGTGGACGAGGTCTGACAGGAGGAGAGAGGAGGAGGTCTGACAGGAGGAGAGAGGAGGAGGAAGTCTTGTGACAGGAGGAGAGAGGAGGAGGTCTGACAGGAGGAGAGAGGAGGAGGAAGTCTTGTGACAGGAGGAGAGAGGAGGAGGTCTGACAGGAGAGGAGGAGGGCTGACAGGAGGAGAGAGGAGGAGGAGGTGGTCTGACAGGTGTAGAGAGGCGGAGGTGGTGTGACAGGAGGAGAGAGGAGGTGGTCTGAAAGGAGGAGAGGGGAGCTGGTCCGACAGGAGGAGAGGGGAGGTCTTACGGAGGAGAAAGGAAGTCTGACAGAAGAAGAGGAAGAGGTCTTGTGACAGGAGGAGAGAGGAGGAAGTCTTAAGGAGGAGAAAGGAGGTCTGACAGAAGAGGAGGAAGAGGTCTTGTGACAGGAGGAGAGAGAAGGAGGTTTGACTGAAGGAGGTCTGGCAGGAGAGGAGGGATGAAGAGGAGCGAATAGGAGGTCTGATATGGAGAAGGAGGAGGAGGAGGAGGAGGTCTGACAGGCGGAGAGAGAGGAGGTCTGACAGGAGAGGAGAGAGGAGGAGGTCTGACATGAGGAGAGAGAGGAGGAGGTTGGACAGGAGAGGAGGAGGTCTAATAGGACAGGAGAGGAGAGAGGAGGACGCCTGCCAGGAGAGGAGAGAGGAGGACGCCTGCAAGGAGAGGTGGGAGGAGGAGGCCTGACAGGAGAGGAGAGGAGGAGGCCTGACAGGAGAGGAGGAGGCATAACAGGAGATGTGAGAGGAGGAGGT
>OOFG01085732.1:0-14215 GCA_900323295.1 Molva molva
CGTGGAGATGCTTTCTGCCGTGGCCGTGCTGAACGAGGTCCTGGACACCAAAGACCCCCAGGCCGCGACTGAGCAGCTCACAGACTCCCCGCTGGGCTTCAGCAACATCGACCAGGACAACCTCAACAGGTAGCGTTGCATCCTGGAAGGGCTTCATCCCCACTTAGGAACACCTTCGTCTAGTGATCATATCCCGCACTGTCAATGTGCCCCGTGTATCTCTGTGGCTTCAGAGCAGCCGTAAAAGCTGAAAGAAAATCCACTTTAATCATTTGGACAACAACATTTATTGACATTTTTGGCTTGACAAATTCATTGTCTAGGAATTCATTTCGGACGAGCATTAATAGCATTCAAAACCCCTTTTTTTTTTTTTTTCTCGTGTGAAACCTGCGAATGAATCCCAGATACGCGGACACTCTGATCAGCCTGCGAGCCGAGGCCCTGGGCGAGGGCAAGGAGTTCCTCACGTGGAACGACGTCCAGAAGTGCATCGACACGGTCAACGTCCAGGTCCACGAAGAGCACGAACGTAAGCGTCCACCGCTCTATTGTCTGTTGTTGCTCGGCGTAGTTCAGCCCGTACCTCGGGCTGTAGGACATTTTGTTCACATATTTTTCCGCGGCATTGAATTTATGTCCCACCCTTCCTCCTCCAGGCATCATAGCCATAGCGGAGATCAACGAGGCGCTGAACTCGGGGGATTACGAACAGACTCTGGCGGCCCTTCTCCTCCCCACGGCCAAGCTGACCGGGGTGAACCTCCCCACGGCCAAACACTACCACGATGTCCTGCAGGACTCCAAGAAGCTCCTCTGCCAGGTATGATGCTGATCGCTTTAAAGTTAAAGCTGAGGGTCTGGCTCTATCGTACACCATCAAGAGAGTATGTGATGAACCTCTAACGCTAGAGACAACTAAAGTCATGGAGAAGTAGAGAATGAAATGCCTGGACTGATCTTTTCTCTGAGGGATGGGTAATATACAGCTGCCAATTGTTTGGGTTAAAAATGGTAAAGGTCATTGACCGGTGTGGGTACCAGTAGAATGTTTGGTTGAAGTTTCTCAGATGTGCTATTTATTTTGTGTCTTTTTGCGTATAATCTGGCAATATACAAAAAATATACAGCTTAAAAATACCTCGGAAATAGCTTAAGTGCAAATGTTCTCTGGTTCCCTGGACAACAAAGGGAAAACCAAAGAAAGCCACAGTGAATCCAGAATCTGGGAAGAACATAATGTCCCGCATTGTTCTTGTTTTACTCCCTCAAGTTTGTTGTTGCGTCGGTACCCTGCTGTGCGAAAACAGTTGGTAGAACGAGATGCTGTTTAGTCAAGACTTTTGTACACACACACACGCACGCACATCCCACAGGGACGTCAACACAGCTGTTCACAAACAACCTGGCACAGCCGGTTTATATCATGACCGCGGGCCTCTGCAGCGTAACCGGGCCGGGGATGAACTGCAGCTCAGAGGCCAACGTTTTGGACAGGAGCACGCACAGGAAGGGGTCCAGGCAGCTGTGGAAGCAGCACAGACACACCGCCAGCCTGTAGTAGCCGTACAGCCCGTCGCCACCGCCCGACAGCAGGCGGGCGTAGTGGGCCGTGTGCAGCACGCCGCTGGGCAGGAAGCACGCTACGAAGATGAAGAGGACCAGGCTGCTGACCCTGATGAAGGGCGCCCAGTTGCAGCGCGAGCGCCCCAGGTTGTAGATCACCGCCCCGTGCGTGCACACGCACACCACGAATGGCGCCACGAAGCCCACGCACACCAGCGCCAGCCGGTAGGGCATGAGCCAGGCGTGGGAGCCCTCCTCCAGGGGGAGCACGTCGTGGCAGGAGGTGACGCCCAGCCGCGGCACGCGGTAGCTCTGCCGCACCAGCAGCTCCGGCACCACGGCGGCCGAGAACAGCAGCCACACCGTCAGGCAGGCGGCCAACGTCAGGCCTCTCCTGGGCAGGCTCCGGTACAGGAAGGGCCTGACCACGGCCAGGTAGCGCTTCAGGCTGATGCAGGCTATGGTGTGCGCCGAGCAGTAGATGTTGCCGTAGAACACGGCGGTGACCAGCCGGCACGCCGCCTCGCCGAACACCCAGCTGTTCCCGTTGAGGTGGTAGTGCACGCGCAGGGCCAGCGACGCCAGCAGCAGCAGGTCGGACAGGGCCAGGCTCAGGTAGAGCAGCGCCGTGGAGAAGGTCCTGGATTTGACCCTCAGGAAGACCAGGATGTAGACGTTGGAGGGGATGCCCACCGCCATGGCCAGGCCGTAGCACGAGGGGATGACCCAGGCACTCAACGCCCCCCTGGTGAACTCTGCGGCGGGCTCCTGGGGATTCACGTCCAGCTGCGGGGGTATGGTGTTGGTCGAAAGCCATTGCCGTGTGTAGGTGCTGTTAGGCTTGGAGATCTTCCCACTGAAGGTTTTCGGGGTCAAACCACTGGTGGTATTTGCTTTGATCGGATCTGTGTTGTTTCCTGTTTATGGAGAGATAAGAAAATGAGGTCTTTAAAAGTTTTTTTTTTTTCGGAAATTCCTCCTTAAATAGTATATGCTATTTTATATTATTTTATTTCTTTATTCACAGCTGTTAAATTGCTTTAAATTGTTTTAAAAGCACTTGCACTGAAACCATTTAGAAAATCATTGAGCAATTAAAGTTAATAAACGACCAGTTAATAAACCACTAGTTAAATAATGGGCTTATTAATGTTTACCAAGTAACAGTAGGTAGTCATTTTCTAAATATTAAATAGAAAAAAATATCAAACTAATATCATTCATCATTACTATTATCACTTGCTTTGTGATCTAATATAATTTTTGGTACCAAATACCTTCTGTTATTGGTGTTAAATTATCAATAATTCTTAGTCTTATGGGGCAAAGAAAAGCAAACCGCTACCCTGGTAAGGATAGATATGCCAGAAGTTACCATTAGCTACAAACAAAACATTTGATGACTGTAGTTCTCAAATGTGTTCATGACCTGATGCTCAGCTGTCCACAAATCATAAAGAGTTAAATAAAATAAAAAAAATAAAATAAACTGAATGACGTAGAGTTAGAATACACGGTTGCATTAGAAATGATCAAAGGCGTGACTTACCTTGATCCTGAAGAGTGCTCCATGCCATCAGACAGAGCAGGAATCCGACAAGCTGGTTCTTTGCCATGTCGCTCCCTCTTGCCAGCTTTCATTGAGCTCACTCAATGGTGATGGGGATTCTCCACTGGTGAAGTTTATCTTTGTTTCTCATTTTTTTACGGCCGCGCTACAGTGCCTCCATCCACTTTCTGTCTCTGGTGCTGCTGTCTGAGGCCCTGGCTTCCCGCTGGTATGAATGTGGATGTTTTTGTGTGTGTATGTGAGAGAGTGAGCCTGCTAGTGAGAGAGAGGGAGAGAGAGAGCGTACAATACATTAGACTGGTTTCCTGTTCAGGCATGATAACTGAATTCCTCCCTGCGTCATTCATGGTCGACTGACTCAGGGTGAGTGGGTGGGCATGGTCTGTAACAGAATATGGACAGCTGTGCCCTAATTGCGTTAGAAATTATGTAACAGGGTTATTTCCAACTAGTCGGGGTGGGGTTATGTATCACTTGTGGTTTCGTCCCAAGTCATTGCCTCAACGCACGTAAACTTGCTTCACTGTACAGCTTTTAGTTTCTTTGTTTTACAAATTTAAAATAATTACTTTCAACAATGGGAAGTATTCAGTTTTAATTGTGAGGTAAAATTGCTTTTGTCTGTTGATTCCTTTTTTTATGTTTATATTCCTTCCTTCCGGAAGGCCGTTTGGTGTGGGGATACACCCCATTTCCCCCTCTGGCAAATTCTAAAATTAACCAGAGAAGCCAACTTCCCATGGAGTCTTCGTAAACAATAGCAGCCTCATCAGACCGTTCTTTTTTTAACCTCAAAACTGCGCTTGGAAGGAAGTCTTTATGTCTTCTGATGTCCACTCCTCCTTTGGACAGAGGGCAGCTGGACCTGATCTCATTATGTTGTGTGTTGTCCTTTTTTATACAGAGACTCTCTTTCACACATAGTTCCCAGTATGGGTACTGGGATAACCTTTTAGGCACCGCTGGTGATTTATACTATTCACACATGCATTGTGTGAATAGTACATGCATTGGAACATTTACATCTTGTAAATGTTATCCATGCATTTCAAACATGGCATGGATAGTCCAGCAGATGGCGGTACAGCTGGAATATCGATCCATGTTTCCATTCACACATGACCTTATGCAGGATATCTTTGGGAACATTGCAGGGAAAGACTGTGTGAAAGGGGCTTATGGGTCTACCAATTAGAGACATACATTTTTTTTTCTCTTTGTTTCCCTCGATTTGAATTATTTGTGCCCTTGCAAAAACTGAATTAGTACTGTTTTTGGGAATGTCTTAAGAATATTCTTCACTGATTCTCAGTACTGTGTCACTCTGTATAATCATTTACGAGTTTTTTTTTATCAGCTTTGTTGCTGTTGTTTTCTTTAATTAATTTCTGTTTATCTTTAAGTTGGCAAGATGGGACAGAATAGTGTTGTTGTTTCGCTTGTCTTATCGGCAGACAGAAAATTGCTCTGTTTGTTTTGCTATGGTCTGCAGAATTCTGGGGATGAGTCAGCAGTGCTGTGGCTGGACCAGATACAAGAAGCCATACACGCAGCCAATCAGAACGGAGAAGAGGCCCTCGTGTGTACGTATACAGTCAGATGTCACACCCCCTTTTAAACCCCAAACCGTTTCTCACACTTCGTTATCTCGGACATTACCACACCATATGTTTTTTATTGTTATTCCCACTGATTATGGGGTCCCATTCACACCAACCGTTGCTTCAAACCCTTGTGACTGGCAGTGGCCTCGGCGGTGGCAGATATCAACAGGAAGGTGGACCAGGGGGCCCCTGAGAACACACTACAGGCCCTGCAGGCCCCCAGCGCTGCGCTCAGAGGAGTGCTCTCGGAATGTGCTGACGCCTACCAGACGGAGCTTGCCCAGGCACAGGCAAACACCGCTGACGCAGGTAACTTTGGCACTGCGGCATCAAACGCTGCGCCCTGATATTGTTGAGGTATTTGACGAAGCATACCAGGTCGCTGCATTGGTCAGGATAATCTAGTAGTTTGGGTACTTGTAGGCATCCATATGTGAGATACCTAATCCCCACCTGCTCAGTAATACATGCCATGACAATTTCTTTGCTTTGGATAGGACTGACTGCTGCATGACAAATAAAAAAATAGTAAATGATAAATAGTAAAATGACTAAATCGATTTATTTATTGTATTTTTTAGGGTTACCGGCCATTTCGACCTTTGCACTGACACGGCTGCTTTCCTTCAACCAGCAGCTGTGCAAAAACAAACGGTTGTTAAAATTGGCATTTTCTGCCTCTCCTCCCAGGCAGCAGCGGCGGCGTGTGGGTTCAGCACCGCGTCAAGGACAGCTATGACTTCTACTACAACCTGGAGAGCGGAGAGGGCACCTGGCTGGAGCCTGAGGGCTTCCAGCACAGCAGCGGTCATCTCAGTAAAGAGGATATCCAGGTACTTGGATCTGGCTTATACGCGCTTAATAACACTATGCAAACTCTTACGGGATCCACACCCACATGGGTGAGGTTCAAGGTTTCAGTTCTACTCAACTTTATTCATACAACATTCAGCATTCATTTCATACACTTTTTTTTGGTTCAATGTGCTTTACATAGTAAAACATGAGCTTGTCTCACAAATCAGACTTTTGATTACTGTAATATTAATAGACTGATGGCAGACGAGATCAAATCTGGGCTTAACGGTCGGTTACATTTCTTTGGCTTCATATTTGTTTGGACCAATCATGTTGCTGGAGGCAGGGATCTAAAACTCGTTATTGGCAAACACAAATTTCGGCCAGCAGTGGTAAACTGTAAAAAAGTGTCTGTAAAGGTTTCAAATCAACACGTGTAGACTGTAGAAATACAATTATTAAAATCCCCTCCTAAAGGCTTCATCCAAGTTTTGAGGTCAAATATCTCCGTAAGGAAACAGGAAACACCGTGTAAATCCGCCCCTTACAGTCCTGGTTTCCGGCCCAGACTCTGGGTCGTCTCCCCCCAGAAGTTCTGCTAGAACGTACAAGGACTGCTGGATCCCATATTAAACATAACCTAACCAGAACCATGAAAGGATAGTAATGAACAGTTGTATTGTCTGATAAATGGTATTTGCTTAATACCTTTTTTAATAATGAGTAATTGATAATATTTCACACCTCCAGAATGTTGTCAGCTCCGTGACGTCGGAGTACAACAGGGAACAGCTGTGGTTGGCCAATGAGAGCCTGGTAACCTTGCTTCAGGCCAGGGTCAGAGGTTACCTGGTCAGGAGGGCTCACACGCAGCGGATGGAGTATCTACGGCAACAAGAACCGCACGTAGTCAAACTACAGGTACAACAGTTGGAAAATGTGGATGATGACTGCGAATAATATAGAATAATATGGCATTTAATTCACGGTAATCCCAAATTCTGCTTATTGTGGTACTGTAACATAAATGTGAAGAGAGGATTATGTGAGAGGATTTAACACTTTATTTCTTATTTTCTTGCAGGCGTGTCTGAAAGGGTATAAACAGAGAAAGGTGTATAAAGACAGAATGGCCGTGTTGCAAGGCAATGTTGGATCTGTGGTCAAGGTAAATCATTTTATCTTGGAAAAGTTTCCTATTAAGCGTTTCAACCAATTTCCTGCCCGTATGAAATTAATTACATCAATTGAAAGCTGACACTTTGTTTCCTGTTCAGCTCCAGTCGATTGTGAAAATGTGGAAAGCCCGACGCAAATACACTCAGAGGCTGCAGTATTTCAAAGACCATGTGAGTCACACGACTTCTCTCGCCCTACACCGTTAACTCGTACTCAACTTAATGTATCTATATGTCTTCTAATACTTGTTTTTGCTTTTGCTTCCAGGAAAAAGAAATTGTGAAGATTCAGGCTTTCCTTAAGGCCAACAAGGCCAGAGAGGACTATAGAACGCTCAGTGAGTCAACTCTCTCTCCCCTTTCCCCAGGTAGGCTCACCCTGCATGCTATCACCTGGGTCATGACCCTTTCATGTGCGTCTGCTCCCTCACAGCCGGAGCCCAGGACCCCCCTCTCTCCGTCGTGCGCAAGTTTGTTCACCTGCTGGAGCAGAGCAGCCTTGACCTGCAGGAGGAACAGGACATGACACGTCTCCGGGAGGAAGTGGTCACCAAGATCCGATCCAACCAGCAGATGGAGAAAGACCTGAACCTGATGGACATCAAGATCGGCCTACTGGTCAAGAACCGGATCACTCTGCAGGTTCCTAAGACTCGTGATAAATACTCGGATTCATTGCTTAAACGCAATGATTAAAAGCCATCTTCAGCCTTGCACTTTTTTTCAACAATAACAATGTTTTTCCTTCTTCATTGGTGCTGTCGTGTCGGTTTCCTGTGGACAGGATGTGGTCTCCCATAGTAAGAAGATGAATAACAAGAAGAGTAAGGAGGACCCGGCGCCCGGGGACCGATATGGCATCAAGGGGCTGAGCAAAGGCAAGCGCCGGAAACTGGAGGCGTACCAGCACCTGTTCTACCTGCTCCAGGTGAGCCGCGACACTCCCTGCACTAAGCATCTCCTCCCTCCACGGGTCACTACTTCTCCTCCCCGGTGCTGCCTCACGTTCTCATTCAGCTGCCCTGGTGGTGGAGCGCCTTGTTTGCCTGGTATTTACCGGCACACACCTCTGCTTGCTCCCACAGACCAACCCCTCCTACCTGGCCAAGCTGATCTTCCAGATGCCCCAGAACAAGTCCACCAAGTTCATGGACACTGTGATCTTCACGCTGTACAACTACGCCTCCAACCAGCGAGAGGAGTACCTGCTGCTGAAGCTCTTCAAGACCGCCCTGGAGGAGGAGATCAAGTGAGGACCGCCGTTCACATGCAAAGCTTGGGTTATGTCTTCTTCTGACATTCAGGGACCATTGTATTAGTTCTCCTGATATTGCATTATTGTCTTAAATCATCTTATAAGGTCAATAGCGGCATTAAAAAACGTTTACAAAAATTACAGTCCAAAACGACTCACGCATTTGAAATCTAGAGTCAAATCCATTGTACAAAACCAACTACAAGAAGCAATCAAATAAGCGTTAGCATAACAGTTAGTTTTGTAAGTGTCTGTCATTCTTGCCCAGGGTGAGTTCTCCCCAAAACCCCCTCAACGTGTGATAAGGTATATTTCTGTTGGAACAAGAAATTACATTGACAATGACCTCCCTTTGACATGAACGGTATCTTCTGTGTGTCCCGCTCAGCTCCAAGGTGGACCAGATCCAAGACATCGTGACGGGGAACCCCACGGTGATCAAGATGGTGGTGAGCTTCAACCGAGGGGCCCGGGGCCACAACACGCTCAGGCAGCTGCTGGCGCCCGTGGTCAAAGACATCATCGAGGACAAGAACCTGGGCATCAACACTAACCCCGTGGACGTGTACAAGGCCTGGGTCAACCAGCTGGAGACGGCAACGGGGGAGGCCAGGTTGGGGACTTTCCTCCTTTTTACCTGGGATTACCACAACCACCTTTTTGGTTTCAGATTGATGGTTTCCTGTTTGTTTAAAAAATATATATATATATTTTATGTAATTACATTTTCCCTGAGTTCGATCATTTTTTAAAATTGTCATTATTCATAAATAGGGACTATTTACCGTATGTATGTCTGTCTGTCTGTCCATATATATCTCTATGTCTAATGTCACTGTGTCATGTAAGTGTATGACCGCAGATGCTCTTTCGGAGGAATAGTCCAAAAACAAACAAAAAACCATAGCCTGAGATGGCTTTTCTCTCTCTTAACCTCCACACCATGTGGCTCTCCTCTCAGCAAGCTGCCCTACGAGGTGACTCCGGAACAGGCCATGGCCCACGAGGAGGTGCGCAGCAGGCTGGAGACCTCCAGCCAGGCTCTGCGCTCGGCCACAGACAAAGTGCTCTCTTCCATCGTCTCCTCGCTGGACAACATCCCGTAAGTGACCGGGTCTGTTTTTATGTCGAGGTCTGGGTTTCTTTGTTTTTTTTTGCTTTTTTGCTTTGTCCTTAACATCCATGGTTATCTCTCACAGATTGTTGACTGGTGAGCACACTTTTGTGGATGTGCTGTGTTTTTTGTCTTTTTATGATTTTTTTTTTTTGTTTGATTTAGATGTGAAAAGAATTAACACAACATTAACAATATTTTATATAAATCTAATCTGACTAGAATGGTTTAAAGAGTATTTTGAGGATGGCAACCGTAAGAGAGACAGTACTCACTGACGTCCAATAGATGGCCCCCATGTCTGATACATTTCATCGGTATAAGTGGACTGATGGGGATGAGAAAATACATACAATTACATTACTAAAATGAATGTAAAATGTATATTTCGGCCAGTTAAAAAACGATAAATAGATATGCACATATCTGAAATCTGCATGAAATGGATCTCGGTTGTGCGTCAGAGTGGTTTGTATTCCATCTTTATTTTCACCATCAAATGTTGGCATCGCTAATGGTCACAGAGTTTTGCATGTTGTTTTCGTTTGTGTTTGATGTCCCACCATGCTGTTTTGTGTTGCTGCATGTAGCTATGGCATGAGATACATAGCTAAAGTTCTGAAGAACAGCCTCCATGCAAAGTTCCCAGACGCCACAGAGGATGAGCTGTTGAAGGTACAGGGCCCCCTCACTCATCATTGTTCGCTTTCATACAGACTCTTATTATTATTTGTCTCTTCTTCAAACTGTGATGTAGGCTTCTCCATACATACATATGTGTTGGATTCAATATTTGTTTCCTCTATTTACAAATAGACATTCAGAGTTGACCAAGAGAGAATATATACGTTTCTAATGATAAAAACTAGACTCATTCTTATTAAATAATTCAGCACAAGCAAAATCATGTCTGTTCAGACATGAGTGTGCATTAATTGTACAATCATATATCATATATCATTTTCTATATATTTATATCATTTTTTATGCTAGCCCTTCCTCTTTTCACATGTGTGTTCCTTTGATACAAGTACGTTGAGGCGATGGCGGATGTCTTTGGCCATCGATTGAACTAAAAGTGTGAAACGCTACATTCCCTCCCCCTCCTCTCGCACGCCCCAGATTGTAGGCAACCTGCTGTACTACCGCTATATGAATCCCGCCATCGTGGCGCCGGACGGCTTCGACATCATCGACATGTCGGCCGGCGGTCAGCTGCACTCAGATCAGCGCCGCAACCTGGGCTCCGTGGCCAAGATGCTGCAACACGCGGCCGCCAACAAGCTGTTTGAGGGGGAGACACACATGACGCCCATGAACAACTACATCTCCCAGACCTACGAGAGGTTCAGGTGAGGGGGAGACACACATGACACCCATGAACAACTACATCTCCCAGACCTACGAGAGGTTCAGGTGAGGGGGAGACACACATGACACCCATGAACAACTACATCTCCCAGACCTAAGAGGGGGGGGGACAGATGCTATGCAGACACATTTTTTTCTAAGCCTTAAGGTTGCAGGCCAGAATGTAAATGGGGGCAGAAATCCATTGGACATTTTTAATTTTGTTTGTAGGGTAAAGTCCAAAACACACAGCCTTGTTGGGACAGACCAAAAATGTTGAACGTATTTCCGTCATGTTTGAAGCGAGCGGAAAAATACAGCAATAATTCATGCTCCATATGCTTTGCTCAGTTAAAACGATATGATGCAACATATATGAGGCAAAATTCATGCTCTGCCGAAACAGCTGTGTGCGATGTCAGTTGAGCGCGTTGAATTATTAAACAGATTAATTAAACCTGCTCCCGATAGCCTACCACTCCTCAGTACACATAGCCTAATACAAAACAATTAGGTTCACATATCTCTTCTTACCTTATCAAACACCCCCCGTTCAGTTTGATGTTTGAGTTTCTCAAACTATGCTCTCTTTTCAACGAGGTGTTGAGTTTATAAATTGGCGATCTAACGTCAAATTGAAATCGCATCTTTTACAAACCTATCCAAAGAATAGGAAAGAATAAGAATAGGATCTATGGAAAACACACCAGCAAATGGCAAGTTTGTAGAGGTATACTTTATAGTTCAAGCGAGGAGATGGCGATGATGCAAAGGGAACCCCCAGGCCACCACATCCACAAATCATGTCCATGTTCCAATATAAATAGGCTTATAGGCCTACATATAGAAAGTACTGATAAAGGAAAAATCCAACAGTGAAATCAAACAATGGACCGAATTGGAATGGATATGGATTCAGACATATTTAATAGATTACTGAACAGTGCTGTAGTGGAAACCCCCAACTCAAGGGAGATATATGAGTGCAATCCAATGCCTCAGTTTCATTGTTTATTAAGCAAAATAAAGTATAAAAAAACTGAAATAGTAGCCTGTTGAATGAATACAATTAAGGTTCTGCATATTTTGCAGCCAGGCTCAAGCCTACTTATGTGCACTCAATTGAAATGCATGGGTTTAAAGTATGTGCAGCCTTCACATAAAAAGTCCAAATTTTGTGGCCCACGATTCAATAGATAATTTTTGTAACCATGAGCAGGATCTAGCATTATACTGGGTTACTGGTATCTGTTAAGAAGGGAAGTATCTTTAAAGTGCTAGTTTAAAGTGCTAGAGTTATCTAAGGCCATTGCCTTATCTCATATTAAAATGACTCATAATTATTGATTATCGTGTCGTGTGATCTTCATTTCCTGTATCTCCTGCTCACGATACAGTATTTCCTGCTGACGATAGTTTAATCTCAATAATAAGATAACTAACATAATGCACAGTAAGAAAGAGAAATGTGAATCTTCCAAAATTACCGCTTTTGAGACAAACAAGCAACCCAACGATATATAACATGCATTATCAGTTCAGTTCATATTTTATTGTCTCATAAGGGAAACTCACTTTGCTGCAGGGCATGATAGACATTACAAATAGATACATAAAGTATTTCGAAAATACCGCACAGTGCGGTCCTGAAAAACCCATGCTACTGAGTTAATACAGCAGCCATCTCCTAGTTATTGAATGTATTTAGTGTTTGCTCATGTCTGTCACTGCTTGTGTGCTAATTGCTTGATATTGTTTTGGATTTTTTTTTTGTCATGTCAAAATTCTATATATATATATATAGATATATATAGGGAGAAACCATTTTCCGCTCTTTCTCCAATAGTTTTCAAAAGGGTCTCTTTTGGGGAAACGGCAATAGTTCACACAACAGCAAAGGCTCCACGGTCAACCATACTTGGCAGTTCATGTTCAATCCACAACCTTCTGCCCAGCAAAGAAGCCCTGGAGGGAGTGAGATGAAATGAAAGTGTGATGAAGCGAGTGTCCTGGTAAGGGTGAGGGACGGGTTGTGCTGACGGACGAGCAGCAGGAGGAAGTATGCCTGGGACAGGAAGGAACCTCCAGGGAAAAAGGGCTCACTCAGCAAAGAGGAGATGATGCATTTCAACACGCTCTCCGGACCAGTCATTGTTGCGGTGGTCAGAAAACAGCTGACACGAGCAAGATGTGTGGGAGCATTCTGATAAATGCCTCTGCACCCTCCTGGCCCCCGGTTCATGATCACTCTTCACACAAAATCTCATCATTTAGCACAATTGTCATAATCAAGGCTTGTTTGTTCACTTGGAAAACACTGGCTGTCAAATGCCAAACTCTAATTACCAATTGGTCCCACTCATGCCACACCTGCTCAAAGTAAATTTAAAACTTATCAATTATCTGTCCGAGCATCAAAGAGACCTCAGGTATCCTCTACTGTGTTGGAAAACAATAGTAACAAATAAAGATTTTCTTTGCTAGTTGGTTTTATTTTTTAATTGATTTCGTATATAGGAGAACATTACATCCATTGTCCAGACTGACCGTTTGAACTGTGAGCATTTTCTTAAAGATGGACTTTTGAGAAGACACATTTTTTAATCTATTTTTGGCAAAACTCATAATTGCACTGATAAGGAAAATGTAAACCACTTCTTACACTGTTCAGTATGACTCCTGATTGAACCTGGGTTGTGAGTTCAGCCCAAGTGGACGTCTTTGGCAGGATGGTGGTAACTGTAAAATTGCAGCCAATTGTTGGACCCCCTGAAAAGGGAAGAGAATTAAAAGTTCAAAAAAGGAGAAAAAAGTAATCATTCTTTTACATAATGTTATACACTTGAATATGTAACATGACTTCATGATGCCAAAACGTATATATACAGTATTTTGATGGTTGTGGTTTTTGAAATGCATCGCATCAGTGTGAAATCAATGCTCAATAAGACCTATCCATCTGAGGTCTGTCTGAGTATACCGATGGAAAAAGTCAGGTTTGAGAAAAGAGAACATGGTTTTGAATGCAGCCACTGTTGCTGTGCTTTGTGTAAACGATTGGGGAACAACTGTAGTACGAAACTGCCTGCCTGAGCAGAGTTCTTTTTGCTCTCGTTTCAGTTGTTGCTAAAAAGGGCATTCCTCCTCAATCCCTCTCAACGTGAGTCTCCACTCTGTTGGGCTTTCAAGGTGGAGAGGTGTTTAGTAAGAGCAGAGGACGGGCGTCGTAATGGAAATGTGAGGTGGCGGCTGACGTCCTGTCACTAATTTGCTTCGCAGGCAGTTCTTCCAGGCGGCCTGTGATGTCCCTGAGCCGGAGGAGAAGTTCAACGTGGATGAGTACTCTGACATGGTGACGCTCAGCAAGCCCATCATCTACATCTCCATAGAGGAGATCATCAACACTCACTCGGTAAACACAAAGCATGTCCAGCTCCTAGCGACACGCTGTAAGTGATGTGATGCTCACGCTAACAATCGGTTAACCCATCCGTCTTCCTTACATTTTCATCTGCATTTTCGTTTTTGTACATTTCCTTCACCCTTTCTCCCCTTCCCTAAAGCTAAGGTAGGCAATTTATTTCAGATCCCTTTTTTTGTGATATTTGTTGAAATTCTCTTTAAGTCCTAAAGGCAATAAATAAATCAAATGCTTTGACAAAACCAAAAAATCCACATTTTGAAGAAAGTTTGGGCAGAACCCTCGCCCACAGGTTGGGAATTGGCAATCTCAGAGTAACCTAGAGGTTACCAGATATTTTCATGTCATCGGCCTCACCC
>OOFG01085733.1:0-14568 GCA_900323295.1 Molva molva
GAGGAGAGGAGGAGGAAGAGGGAGAAAAATTCACAGAGACACGGTGTGCAGCATTTATATTTGCACTGTATGGATGAAGCTGATGACTGACTTCAGCCTTATTATTGAGTCAACTGACACCTATTAGTTTAGCTTATGCAGGTGTTTGTGTGTGTGTAAATTGTGCAAGTTTGTGTGTGTGTGTGGGTGTGTTTGAGAGAGTGTGTGCGTGTGTGTTTGAGAGTGTGTGCATTTGAAAGTGTGTGTGTGTGTGTGTTTGAGTGTGTGTGTGTGTGTGTGTGTGTCTGCATGTGAGTTTGTATATGAGTGTGTGACTGCATACAAAATGTGCAGGTATGTGTTTGACAAAGCAAGACTATATATGAACTGCAGTTATATTGCTTCTTTGTAGTAATAGGAACATTACCTAATGGAAAATGTGAAAACGTATAATAAAATGCCTATAACTTATTAACGGACATTTAAAATAGACTTGCAATATGATGTGGTCAAATGGCATAAGTTAATATAACGTAAACTAACAAAATTCTGAAAGGAAAAGTCATTATCACTATCTTGGTATGTAGCTAGTCTCTTGAGTCATTTCTCTCCATTTGCCAAGTAACACAACCCAGTGGCAGATAAATAGCATCATCTGGCAGAAGTTGTGCAAAAACATCATAAACATAAATCTGGGATTCTCCAACTGTGCCAACCGAGTGTGTCAAGAAGTGATTCTCAATGATCTAAGTGATCCCTACTGAGTACTTTGAAAACAGATATCAATCCTCCCAAAAATAATTCCCACTAAATACCCTGTTGGGGCTGTAGGATCTAATGTTGTCAATCCTGTAACTCCCATTCCCTTGTGAATGCACCCCAAATCCAATCTAATCTCCCTGTCCTGTCTTTTTACGCTTATATTGTCTTGAAAAGCCTTAATCACATCCACAGAACATTCCGGTTCCCTGTGTGGTGGTCGGAGGATCCACAGTGAGGAGAGGAAAGTGAAAGTGAAAGAAATTAAAAAGGCAATTTAGTTCCATGTTTCTCTTCTTTCTATGAGGGGAATTATTACTGCAGGGGGGAAAAAGGGGGATCATTTGAATTTCCTTTTCATCCTTTTGAGGAACACTGAATGGTCACTCTAAGACGAAGAGCGATTACCCAAATGTCACATGAAAATGGCCGTGCTGTAAAATGTATGGCTATAAAGAGGAGAATGAATGACTTGGATGCATTTCAACCTTTGTTTTATTGATGAATATAAAAAAGCAATTGATGTCAAACAAATCAAGGACTATCAATGCCACAAAACACAACACACGGGGATCGAACCAGCAACCTTCCGGTTGCCTGTTGACCCGCTCTACCTCTTGAGCCACTGTGTAGCCACTGTGTAATGTATTTCATTTTATTCACTTTTGTCAAAGTATGTGAACATTCACAAATGACAAATCAAGATTTTTGATGCTGTCAGAATAGCATAGTGATTGTATAATTGGTGTAATCACTTATTAGCATTGCATGGCTTGGCCCCAGAATTCATCAGAAAGCTTTTCCACCCATACGCCCCCAGAAGGGCTCTATGATCTTCTAATCAAAGCCACGTACAAAACTAGCTTCCAGTGACGCATGTGCTTTCTCTGTCACAGTGTCCGTACTTTGGAACCCTTTCCTCTACAACTCTTTGCTCTGTATATATGAATATATATAGATGATATTATTATGACATTACGTGACATTTAAACTAAGAGTTTAAAAAGAGTTTCTTTAGTAAAAATATATTTTATTTTGAAATAGTAATTAAGCCAATGGTAAAGAATTTACTAATAAAGTTAATAATAAAGTAGTAGTACTTTGTAATACATAAAGTTTTAATTCTAAATAATGCCCAGCACCAAACATGAATTTGATTTAACAGGAACAGCACATACAGAAGTGCAGATGACACATTTGTTGTCATCTGAAAACAAACCAGATCGTGTGAATCATCATCATCAATCATCTAGCCCAAGTGCATTGAAGTTTATTTTCTTACGCTTGATTTAGCATTTCTAATTCCCTGTTAGGAAGAAATGACATTTAAACTGCAATCATTACATATAGGCAAAAGTTAGCAGCGTAGTCATAGTGTTAATATGATTTCTAGTGCTTGCTTGCTCCAATGACTTCTGGAATGATTTAGCGTGGATATGAGAAGGAGGCGGATGGTGTCTGTGCTGCCGACAATGTGCTGATGAATGAACAATTAACTCAAAGTCTGGAAAACTGACAAAATCTGTGGCGAATCCGCAGCACTTGTTTGATACCAGAACAGTACGCTCTCATGAGGATGACAGTGAAATGTTTTGTTTGGTTTGCTTGTTTTAATGAAGCTATCCACTTCGTCTGGTGGAGTCTTTAAGTAAGTCGACACACAGCACATCCGTGACACTTCTGACTAAAAACGTGTTTGTTGTTTCTATGAACACAAGGTGTTAAACTATTGGATTATTTTGGAATGTGGGCTATTTTGAGGGTGACTCATTCTCATTCCTGTTTGACTCGCAGGCTGTCAGCACACCTGTCATCTGCTAGTTGCAGTAGAAGTAGAACTTCCAGAACCTGCTACAATAGCAGCAGTCTTGTTCTGGATATCTGCGATCCACCAACCACACATCACTTCCTGGGTGATAATTATAAGTCCCGCCAAAGGAATAGCCTGTTTAGACATTCTGGTGTTGACTTCGTTAAGTATTCGGTCTAGTATAAATCATTTGCAGTTCAATTTGCAAAAAGAAAAAAAAATAATTGTCCTGTTGACATGATTTAGTTTGAAGCAAAAGTTATAATTGCAGATATGGCAAGAGCAATTTACCAGATGAATAGTAGTTGTAATAATGTTCCAGCAACTTGTTGAGTTGACTGAATAGGACTGTGTGTGTTTGGCCTTTGTGCTGCCTTTACAAGAAACCGAGCGCAGCGGCAAGAATTACAAATATTGGAATCGCCATATATTGCATGAATGAATATAGTTGCTATTTAACACCTTTTTAATTGACAGTTGTTATGTGATCTAGTGCTGTTACAGTTTGTTCAATGTTCTACTGTCAACTTTTGACGTACTATTTTATTTCCCTATAAATCTAGCTGCTGTAGACATTAATAAAGACTCCAGCATGTAGAAGAAAACTGTGCTGCAACAATGTAATCACGTGATGTAATTATTTGGGCAAATATGTAACATTGAAAATAAGAGCACCACAATACTCTTATGAATAAAATGGCACATGTAGTTGCTAAGATGTCATTAATAACTGAAAAGAAAGAAGTGTAAATGTCTTACCAGACCTCAGCTGACATGGGGCAGTATGTTGGTTGTGTAAAACAAGCAAACACGCAGACCTGAGACAGTGGGATATGCTACACTGTCCTTCTCTCTCCCATTCAAAATATGATAAATTATGTAAAATACACTTGTTTTTAAATTATTAACAACAGTGTGTCTTACTACATCATCCGTGATGCGACAGACTCCTTATGGTTGATTTCCATTTAAAAAAATAAAGAATATTGGCTTGTACCCAAGAAGAAACCCAGATGGAAGATGCTGGAGCAGCTTGGTTTGTTTCAACGAGGACACAGCTTATGGATATGGCATTTAGTAGTGTGTCTTATACAGCTCTGGTTAAATAATAATTATTGTGTCTCTGTGTAGCCTAAGGCTAGTTTGCAACCTCCCTTCACGTCCATATATGAGCAGCCAGCAACAGCTTTACGCATAGGCCTAGTATGCTAATTTGTCATGCTAATCATATCATTATCATGCAGTAGCATTCCTCACTACAACCATTCGTTTTTTACTGTTATAATGTGGATAAAAAAAAGTTTGTGTGTAGCACGATACCCTTCACTTTCCACTGGGATTATTTTTAATTATTGTTCGTATTATTTGCGGTTACACTTTATTAAGCATGTGGGGAAAAGGGTCCACTGGGATTAAGCAGCAGTGGGCATCCACCCTGCTGTGCTTACAGTAAGTTACAAACAAATCAGCCAAGCCTTCGATTACTCTAGTCATAGCAGTCGTAGTAGTAGTCCAAGTTGTAAACTATAGTGCCAATGTTGGCATCCTGTAAACGATTCATCCTCCTTTACTCAAAACTAGCTAATGTTGCCCCGTCTCTTTCACTTCCAATTAAAACATGAATGTTGTGTTATGGAAAATTCCAGAAGACCCTAAATAATTCATTCAGCATCACAAATTAGATGGGCTACTCCCTGAAAAGCCACTGTCATCAGAAATTAAGAGTTGTTTTAGGCCTCTAGGGCAAAAGCCCACGTTGTACGGCTTGTCCACAGATCTGTTTACCTGGGAGATGGAGAAGCTATTCTAATTATAGCACCGCTCAGGAATCTCTGGTCTGCCTTTCTCAGCATATACGTCCAAACCGTAAATATACATCGTTATTTATTTCATTATTTTATTCCAGAGTTATATATAATTCCAGTGGGACATAATCAAACACTGATTGGTGCATAGGGTGAAACGCTAACACACAACCTTCAGGTATTTATCTTGAGCACGGCTGCACAGCTCAGAGACCTGCTAGCATGATGCACTTCTTCTGTCCCGCAAATCTCTTAGCAAACAGGACATGCACATCTCACAGGCGAGAGGAGAGGCCGGGGATGACAAAAGAATCATCCATGCTCACAGCAGATGAGTCTGTAAGGGCACTCTATCTCTCTAGAGAGAGACGGGGGGGGGATAGAGGGAGAGAGAGAGAGAGAGAGAGAGAGAGAGAGAGAGAGAGAGAGAGAGCGCGAGCGAGAGAGAGAGAGCGCGAGAGAGAGAGCGAGAGAGAGCGAGAGAGAGAAAGATAGTTAGAGATAGTAAGAGATGAGGGGGGGTGTAGTTGTGAATTGATTTGCTGACTCCCGAATGTCCTCAGTGGCAATCTCTAAAACCTTGTAGCACACACAGCCTAGCAGGCCCAAGCAATGCCCAGGCACCCTCATTCATCAAGCAGGCCCCAGTCATCCTATGGGCGTCTCTCTGGCAGACCTGGGCCCAGGGTAGCGGGTATTATTAGAGATGAATTGAGGTAACTGCCTTTGATGACCCAGTTGAATCTATCTAACCCTCTCTCTCCCTCTCTCTGGGCGGCTCTGCTTCATCTCCCCCTCCCCCTGTTACTTCCCTGTTCTTTGTTCTTTAAGGAGGTCAGTGTTCGTTAAGGCTGTGAGTACACGCCACTGAAGGCCAGTGTGAGGAGGAGCTGGGAAAGCGTACAACTGCAGGTAAAGTGACCACTCTTCCACCAACTTAGGCTGGGGCCCTCAGTCTCACGAAGGCAGGAATGGGACACAACGTCCATTCAAACCGATCCCTCCTTTTGTAAAGTTCAGAAGCAAAATGGAAAGAAACATAAATATGCTGAATGGATTGACATATCAAGTGCGTCTATCAGAAAATCTGAAGGGCACACTGGTGACAGTGACACAACCAACAGAAATAAAAGGAAAATGAACAAAAAATAATCTATTGCGAAAGTAAAGTGAATGGAAAAGGAAAATGGCCTTTTTTACATATTAAAACATAAGTGAAGTTGTTTTTTAGAATGGTTCTTCCGACTGAAGAAGCAGCGGGATTACTCAATTAGCAATGTACCATCTGTTGTGACAGTGAATGTAAAAATATATCAAATTATATTCATGAATAAACAATTAGCATTAGAGTGCACTCGATGTTAAACAGCATTTCTAAAAACCATAACAGTAACGATTCAACCTCTGAAAAAGCTATTGCAGTAAGAAAACAACACAAATCCTCTTAAAAATACTGCTTGAATCACACAGGCTTTAACCACCTTACAAAGAAACACGAATCAACCAACTATAGTGCAATGTGCAATGTCAACAGCTGTACATAATCAATATAGTCATTGAGCAGATGCCTTTATACAATGTCTCTTACTGTGAATTCAGGTTCACATCATCAAGGAGCAGGGTTTGGCCTCTTGCTCAAGGATGCCTCCAGGTAGCATATGGACATTGGGGTTCAAACCCAGTACATTTTGGTTGGGGAGTCAAACACCCAAATACCACTACACTATCTAGTCCCTTATACGTTATAGTCAGGCAGATCACATCAGCCTATGAAAAGAATATTAAACTTAAGGGTGAATAGTTTATAAGTATGCATATGAAGGGGTAAGCCCAGTCTGTCGGTCTGCAAAAGGCCGATTGGTCCACTACCAGTCAAATGAAATGGAGATTACAGTGAATGGGAGGGGGACTCAGAACCAAGGTCTCATTTACATAAGGAAAATATAGCAGGTAGAGCCGTTACTGAGGACAGATTCAGCGAGCCCACCTCATGCATAAAACATTACAACGCTTTATGGTGCAGGTTATTATATTTAGTGGACCTTGATCTCATGAAGACTGTAAAAAAAGAAAAGAGAAACGAGGGGAAGTGCATCTCGTCTCTGCATTCTAATTCAGGAAAGTGCTTGGGATATAATAGTCATTCAGTGCTTCCATTTGAATCCAATCCTGAGAAGAGAAGGAAATCCCTTTCCTTAAGGTGTATGTTTGAACATTCTATTCATGAGCTACAGCTGACATCACACCGTCAACAAATGTAGTGGTGCCGCTATTGTGTCTATCTACAAGGATAATGTGTCACTATCCTCTTTGTTGATTTATCCTCATATATATCTTTACTCAATTTATATGAAGGCAGATTAGGCCACTTTGATATTTGATCAAATTTTGTATGTTGAAGAAATATTTGATGAGTTTGATGTTGAGTTGATATAGCTTTTGTGATGACAACTTATAGTACGTATAAGTTAATATTGTACTTCAAAAAATGAACCACATGCATTTTTGAGAAATTTTCAGACAATTTCAGACAATTTCAGCAAGCGTTTGAAAAAATTCCCAAGAGGTTATGCAAATATAGATACTTTATTATGGTTACAGCACACCACAGATGGAAAGGAATGGATTTTGCAGATCAGTAATTTATCTGCAAAATAAAATATCTGTCTTAATGAACACAACATCCACAGAAACCTGCAGTTTACCTCAAACATTCGTTATGCAATAACAATCCTGTAATGATGAGATATAGGTATATACGCTGTGTGTAAGAACGTAGGCACTTAAAATCAGTGGTCGCTGTTCTGCACGAAATTTGTCTGAAGCGCTAATCAAATGTTTACCAGAGAGGTTTCTGAGGCATCTCAGTGAATATCCTGATATACAACTACAGCGTTTATAAAGAGTTGACCTGGCACTCGTCGGCTGCTTTGCCTGCCAACCTTAGAGGGGTCTATTTATACATCTATGTGTAACTATTTGTAACTTTATGTCTTTAGGTCTCAAGTTGTCTGAGATTCTAGAAAAGTCTAAATGCATTCCCGGGGCTCACCGATGCACCATCACCCCCACCAAACACATAAGTCATTAGAAACATACTGGGATATTTAGAGAATGTCAGACTAAACAGACACACACACACAATACAGCAGCAGAACTCTATATTTCTAAATCTGTGGCCTCTGGCAGTACTGTCAATATATTCCCTTCATAATAACAGACAATCTTGGAGCGCAGGACAGGGCTGGGAATAAATCCGCTAAATCTCTCTCTCTCTCTCTCTCTCCCTCTGGCACACAAACCAGAATCGTCAGGAGGTCCCCACAAAACAAACTAAACAATTATCTTCTTTTCTCCAAGCAATTATCTCTTCAGTTTTACAACAGCACTGGCGAAAGACTATCTATTCTGCATAAGGATGTTTTACCAGGGCCTCAGCAAATGGTGGCGTATCAAGGGGAAGGTGACACGTGTCTGGCACTGGTACTGTGGTGAAGACTCGCCTGACTGTTTGCTGAACACACCCGCTAATCTATGGTTTGGCGGGAGCTGCCATCGTTTGGCAAGGTGGACTGCAGCACTGGGGTCAGAGCCACGCCCTTTGGGTGGCCCCTCTGTACTTAATTGCTAGTCCAGTGCGGTAAAACCAACCGCACCCTCCAGTAAGCAACAGCAGTCCTGAATGACAGAAGGTCTAAGGCGGCCACAGAGAAAGTAGGACAGGGGAAAAGGACATTTACATTCAAATTCAATGCAAATCCAAAATGATGCTCAAACAAAACAATTAAAACCCACTCGAAAGAGGGACCACTTATGGTATCCATCTGGCTTCTCTGCTCCTGATGTATCTTGAATCTGTGTGCCTTAGATATATGCCAAGCATGTCAGAGGATCACAACTCCATGTATGTCAGCTCTGACTCCGTTTTGGATAATCCTTCAATTGTGTCTTGGCCTCTTGAAATTAAAATTAATCTTTCCTAAACATGATCAATGTAATTTGTAAATAATATCAGTAAGACAAATGTATGTTCTTTGTTTTTGCATGTCATTTACTTTCCATATACAGCACACTTCAATTTACAACCCCTCTCCACATCCATTAATATTGAAACGCAGTCGTCTGCGAACAAATATTCACCATGGCCTCGTTTAGTGTTTAATGGCGGAGGACTCGAGAGCACAGCCGAGTCCCTCTCTTTGCCAGCACAGCTATGAGAGGGTTGAACTGCCAGGCACTCAAAATCCAACTATGAGTCCACCACCTCATTTGAACTACAACCCCATGTAATGAGCCTCTCATCAACCGCTCTCATTTACTCAACCATCTACACTGCGATCGCAGCAAACCTGATTTACAGCGGTGTGTGGCTCACTGAGTTATAAAAAACATTTTGTCCATTCCCTCTTCAATGACGGCAATAGAATATTCATTGAACCAAGGGGTATTATTATGGGTGCCGCTTGACATTTTGTTGAGGTGGGATGAACTGAACACTTGTTGTTCATTGTTACAAACATATTGGCAGGTTACCTAACCAAAGGGCCATATTGTTCCAAAAGCCCGACCACCATACCCTGCAATCCTCTATTAATGCATGTATTATGAATGATCTAGAGTTCATTGAGGCCAAGAAAGTAAGATAATTGGTGTTCTCTCTCTTTTTGTGATTCTGCAATGTTCTTTGTGGTCATCAGCAGTGGCATGTAGTCAGGGCTCTCTGCAGCCCAGCTGTGGGGCTCAAAGTAATGGTGTGTTTCTGTATGCATCCGCCCAGTAATGGAAAATACCCCACACTGGGGGAGGAAATAGGATATTTCATAATCCATCTGAGGCATTGGACTCAGGTCTCTGGTCTACGGAGAGCCTCATTAAACTTCTCATTAGGGACACGCTGAGTGTCGGTAAGGGTCGACCGAGTATACAAATCACCTCAGACTAAAGGAACCGTGATGAACCTAAAGGCTGCATCACTGTGTGCGCCGACAAATCCTCCGGTTACAAATTTCAATGGCAATTGAACAGTTAAAAGAAAAAACTAAAAAACACATTCTTCCAAACATACAAGTGGTGAATTATGAAAAATGGCACAAAAAGGTTTGAGAGGCGAGACCATAGCTCTAATAGATATTTATAGCAAACCAGTGACCCATTTAATACCCGGTTAGACTGGCAGGGTACCTATCATTTTAGTTTGGTCTGACCAACCATCTCTGGAGCCCACAAAGAACAACCCTGCACCAGCTGGGGAGGTGGAAAGGGCAGAGGAAACCGTAACCAAGAGGTTCCTGAATGTATTCATCCATTACAGACGTTTCTGTAGCTGAGAGAGAGAGAACAATCTCTCACGGCGAGGACAGGTGCTTGTCAAGAGTTGATAGCGTTGAGCCAGTAAGGAGGTAATCTCTGATCCAGCAGTCCTATGTTACAGCAGAACTTCTGGGGGAAGATGGCACAGAGCCTGGACCAGAAACCAGGCCTGCAAGGTGCGAAGTTAGGCCTTGTTCCCTGCCTCATTTTGGAGATATTGTACATCGAAAAATCCTTTGTGCGAGTGGATGAAGCTTTCAGAAGGGGATTTTAATAAGTGTATTTCTATGGTAGCATGTCAATACGGTGTTGATTTGAACAAACATTTTTCTCTGGCTCTGTGCTGTCTTCTTGCGGAGTGAGGCAGGTTTCCACCCAGCTGCATGAGCTCTTTTCTGAGTCAGAGTGGGGGAACTGGAGAGGACTGGTGGAGCGATTGCAAAGTAATGATAATAATAGCAGTGGGAGATCTCAGGGGCACTCAGAGGTGTTCTGGTGTCAGGGGTGACAGCATGGAGAAGGCCACAGACTGGATTCAGCCCATATTCTTCCATGCTGGTTCACAGAGAGGATCAAACCGGTACATTGATTAAAATCATGCACCTAGGAAACTTGTTACAAACTTTGGTTTTATGTTTTTCTTTCCGGAACTAACACACTCCAAGCTCGCGGATGAATAAACATTGATTGACGTGTAGATGTTTTTTATGAATGATAAGTATAACATGCCGGGAATGTAAGGAACATGGGGCCTAAGAACGCTGGAAAAAATGGACCGTTTTGTAGACCATGGAGGATCCGAAGAGTAGATTTGAACCCGGGTCATCACAAGGCTTTTCCCCGATGTGGTAAGGACACTATCAGTCTGTAAACATAGTGCCTTGCGCGTTTCACCAGGCAGAGTATTCTTCCTGGATGGGATGACTGTGATGTGAGGGGATGTGGTGTGGGTGAGAGTCTGGTGTGGTGGTGTGGGTGAGAGTCTCCAACTCGACGGATCATAATTACGACAGCGAAGATTTATCGTTTGGAAAGAAAGTACAATAATGGAGCTTCCTGCCCTTGGCGACTTTCTGAAATCAATACATGAGGAACATTGTACAGCAGTAGTAAGGCCCTGTACTGAATTACAATACCTTTGAATTTAGGAAACATTGTAACACAAATGTTTCTGGGGCATGCCCCAGAGACAGCTGCGGAACTTGATCACTAAGGGCAAAAACATGTCAGTCACAACTGAACACTATTCCTGTGAATTCTGAAATTATTATCTGAATCTTTCAAGGCCAATACCAAGTTGTTTTTGTTGCCAGCAGAGAGGCCATTGTGTCGTGTTTCCCACAAGACATCTGACGAGTGGCGAAACAAGACAGATGGCAAGTCACATCTTTGTCCCTGCCCTGCAAGGGTGACAGTCTCTGGAAATTAAGCCATCATATTCTGCATTGGGTATCAGAGAGTGTGTGTGTGTGTGTGTGTTTGTGCGTGTGTTTGTGCATTCAAGTGTGTATTTGTGCATAGGTGTGTGTCTGTGTCTGTGCATTCAAGTGTGTTTGTACATTCGGGTTTGTAAATGTGTAATTGTGCACAAATGTGTGTGCATGTGGGTGTTGGTGCATTCAAGTTTGTGTTTGTACATGCGGATATGTGTATGTGTGCATTTGTGCTCGAGTGTGTGTGTTTATTTGTGTGTGCATATGCTTGTGTGTTTATGTGCACTTGTGTATGTGTGTATGCATGTGTGTGTGTGTGTGCGTTTGTGTGTGTGTGTGTATGCGTGCGAGTGCGTTTGTGTGTCAGAGCTTGCTTGTGGCCGGCATGCTTGCTTGGTTCGGCAAATGAAACTTTGTATAACCAGTGAGATCAGTGCACCTCTTGGCTGGAATGGAGGCTGGTCATGAATATCAATTCAGCATTCATCGCTCGTTCTTCCCCCTGACGGCCCACCTGACACAAAAGCGAATCAATTTTCTGTTTGTGTCAGCATTTACCAAAGGAGTGCTCCACTGCTCAAAGGAGATAGGCAGCTGCACCCACAGGCTCACTTACCTCCAAGGGCACAAAGGACAACAAAAGACTTGTGTGTGTGTGTGTGTTGTACAGTGTGACTTCCATACGGCGATGTCATTTATGAAGATTAATTTGCACTACAACTTGAACAATGATGACAAACCTATTGACCAGGCGGAACGAATGATCTTTTGAGGCTAATGGAAATGAATCGGATCTCATGTTGGTGAACGTACAGCTCAGCGGTTTAGGGACCCTTAGGTCAGGTCGTGTGATTAGTCTGGTCAACTTTGTATGGAAACGCAGGGACAGACACAAGCGCTGCACTGAGGATATCCAGTGGATGTGCGTCGATGCAGCTACACCACAATGGGCCATTTGAGCCCATATTGATCGGGTCTAGTCTGGGATTATTATCATGGGCTCAGGTGTGAGGCTGTGTCATTACGCAACGAGCGCTCCCAAAATAGCAATAAATACGATGTCTTGGATACCACCCCACCATCACCACTCTACAGCACCACCTGCTCTGAGAGTTCTGGAAAATAGGGAGAATTTAAGAAAGACTAAGGTAAGAAAGGTAAAAAAGAAAGCAGAGGACCCTTCTTGAACAACAGGTAAGCTAGCCAAAGTGATGTGACCAAAACCACTTTGCATTTCCCCCTTTACCTTTAACCACCGAAGCCCTGCTGCAAATATGACAAGCACTTTAAAATTGAGAGCGCAGAGATTTGAAATGCCTCGCCCATGTGGTGAGCCAGACATAACACAGATAAACGAGCAAGCTGTCCCAAGAGCCAACACTATTTTTGTACAGCTTATTTTCCATTTACTCAATGTGTGTTTGTTCTCCGCACGCCGTGTGTGCATCGAACATTCTTCTAAAGTGCCTTTGGTCGTAGGTTTGTCCTTACCTTCTGTCGTATCTCCTCCTCCATCTTCACTGGGGAGCCCAGCTCCGCCACCTGCTTCACCCCGTCGCTGGAGTAGCCGCCGTACTCCCACAGAACGTAGTTCTTGGAATGGGACGCCCCGATGATGGCAGACCAGTGGTTCGCTCGACCTGGGTGGGTGAACACATTAGAAATGCTTCAATGATTTGTTTGACTCCAATACACCCAGAGCATCATGGTAGCAAGTAGTAGATGAAGATGATGGGAGATGTTCTGGTCTCCAAAGTGACGACAGCTAAGGTCCGATGGAACTATCTAATGATAATGAATAATAAGACATTTAACCTTATTTAGTCAGGAAAATCCCACAGGCCACAGGCTCTTAAAGTGTTAGTAACGACTCAACTCACACGTACACTGGTTGTGTTGTGCACCTATTGATTGTATTCCACATGGTGCACTTCTCTCTCAGCAGGTACAAAAGCCTGGAAGTATCAGCTTGTGTTTCCACCTCCAGCAGGACAATTACCTATAGAGCAACTCACTTTCAGAAGCTTCCCAAAGCTCAAGAGTTACCAAGGTTTCTTCTTTATTAGAACAACATATTGTTCTCTCTCTCTCATCCTCTTCAAGGTTTTGTTATTGTCTCAAATATTATTGGCCTGTTCTGATTCATAAAGCCTATTTCTGACTGGACCTCAAATCCCAAATGTATTATATTTTTTAAACCATGCTGCTGCTTTGATAAGTGCATATTTATTGAAAATAACCCAGTGCGTCATACATAACACCCTACAAGGTAAAAACGCATGCAAAAATGGTAAGTACACATTGTACTGCCATGCTCTTCAAGGTATTTCACTGTTCACTGTTAATGCACAAATATGTTAATGCTTATCTCTCTCTCTCTCATCCTGTCACCCTGTCATCCCGAACTCTGTATGGTGTTGCGAGCCATTCCATTTTCTCCCTCTAAACGATTTGCCTTTGTCCAAAACAAATGACACCCTCCCTCATTTTCTTTAGACAAAACCAGAGGGGGCAGCCGCCTTCTCAATCAGGTTGAATAAATGAACCTTGTTGAATGCAGTACCGTGAAATAAGGAAATAAACCCAAGGTTATTATTATGGTTTCTAAAATGGAGAAGTCCTAATGGCCTGCTTTGTAGTGACCTCCTGGTCCTACGATGTGTGTCAGTGCAGCTGCGGCCCGCCCTGTCCCTCTCACTGGAAGGACGTGTTATAAAAATAGAGGGGTGACATGTGACTCGCTGGGATATTTCCAGCGCCAAAGGAAATGATTATCTCTCTTTTTACCAAAGACCTGCTACCTGCCTTCCCCTTGCCTTGTTGTTTCTCGATTGATATTGCAGAGCAAAATTCGTATTGGTATTTTGTTTCGACAGCCAATCTTTATTGCTTATCTAGTATAACGTGAAATAACAACAGATTAGCATCGTCCAATATCGTACAGTGATACATACCATGTGCAACCCTAGCGTGTCTTATCCTTATCGTGTCCTTTCCTGTAGCGTCTAAACATTTCCATCATATTCCATCCAATCCTATCCTGCTCTAAGTGGAGATACGGAATCAGTGTGTATGTGTGTGTGCATGTGTATGTGTATGTGTATGTGCGTGTGCATGTGCATGTGTACGTGTATGTGTATGAGTATGTGCGTGTGCATGTGCATGTGTACGTGTATGTGTATGAGTATGTGTGTGTGCATGTGTATGCATATGCCTTTGGAGTCTACAGAGATGCGTATGTGTGTGTGTTCGAGTTTGGGTGTGTGTCTAAGATTGTGAGTGAAATACAAACCAAATGCTCTCTCTCTCTCTCTCTCTCTCTCTCTCCCTCTCTCTATCTCTCTCTTTCTCTCTCTGTCTCTCTCTCATTCTCTCTTTCTCGCTCCTCTTTCTCACTATCTCTCTCTCTCTCTCTCTCTCTCTCTCTCTCTCTCTCTCTCTCTCTCTCTCCTCTCTCTCTCTTTCTGTAACC
>OOFG01085735.1:0-13759 GCA_900323295.1 Molva molva
GCCTCCCCTCCGTCTTACATTCCTTTTCCATTTCCTCCCATCGATGCGTTCCTCTGGGGTGCCGGGACACGGAGGAGTCCCCCTCCAGTCCCTGGTCTCCACCACTAGTGGGAGGACGTCAAGCTGGGAGATGTGACTCAAAGGATCTCCATTGGTCAAGTGTCAAGCCAAGCATGTATATAACTGATCACAGCAGACCCCTCGGTCCAGCTCAGGAAACTGTTCTTGTTCAACTGTTTCAGTTCAATTTCAAGCACATAGTTACCTGGCCTCAACCATTTGGTTGAAAGTGAAAAAATGTCTAGATACATAAGCGAGTGGCAATCCCATCACACATTTGGGTAAGTGCCCGGTAATGCCATTTAAAAGAAAATAAACAAGCGTCAGAGTTGGATGTTTGTTTAATAACTGGTTGTCCTCAGGGTCGTACCTGGAGCGGTTCTGTTCGATCTTACACGGGTCCAGTTCAACATACTTCTTGTCATCGAAGACACGGTTGATGATGGGCTTCAGCACCTCGTGCAGATAGAGCATGCCAACAGCCTGTCGACACAAAGGAATGAATACAATGCATATTTTATATCAATATGACTACACTGGACTACAGCTCAGAGGCTAAACCTCAATCCCCTTAAACACATGAAAGTACACAGGGATACCTTCATAAACTGCTCCATAGCTTTGGACGCGAGGGAGTTGGATCGAAACAGGGTGTTGGGATCCGCTGTTGTCAAGGGAAATAAGAAAAACAAAGAGTAATGGGTTTTTTGAAACAGTATGTCCCCTGGGCAGACGTGCCGGGGAGGGGCCGAGAGCCGAGTGTCTCGTCAGAGGTCAGGCTGACATCCAATAAGGCAGCTCTCTGCTGCCATGTTACCTAAATCCTTCAAGGTGGAGGTATTGATATATCCATGGAGGTGAGGGCTGGAACAAACAAAGTCAGAGAATGTAGAATACAGAATAAGGAGAATTGTGGTTTTATTTCCTGATCAAGTATTGGAGACGACAGCAGAAAAAAGATTTGTCATTTTGTTATTGTTGCATCCCCCCCCCCATCCAAGGACCTCCCACTAGCTATTCTAATCTTATGATGAAACCGCTACGCTTTAGATCATGTGGCGTTGCTATGGAAACTTGGGGAACTGTGCTCATTATCTTAAACAGCACCGACAAATCCCAGAGACCAGCGCAGCACAAGTGTTGAACTCCACAGCCATGCTGCTTGATTGGTTCAGGCAACAAAGAAAACATGAATAATGGCTACTTACAAACTTATGCAATTACCGTGGAGAAAGGGCACAATCGGCACTGGGCTGGTAAATATAGCGCTGGTGGGCAGGAGCGCCCACACACACACACCAAGGTTAAGGCGTTGCGAGACCTAAGCGGCAACTAAGAGTGAATTATGGAGAACTGTTAAGAGGGCCTTTGGAGTGTGAGAAACAAGAGCACATAAACAGATGGGTCTCCCCCGCGCTGACACACGCAAACGCTGATTCATGCAGAGAAACTTAGATCTCACTTATGCCGGGCCATTGTTCGTCTGCTTTGTGTAAAGGTTAAGGTGTGGAGGTGGGGCATTACAGGGACTTGACGTCGACTTAATGTAGCAATTGGTCATACATGTCATTTCATTTCATCATAACCAAATCACAATATATCGAGTCATACAAGCTCGGCTAGTTGTCCTGAATGGCCGAGCCGGGTCTTACAGGTGTGATTGACCTCCCGGGTGTTGAGGTAGTCCAGGAAGGGCACCGCCAAGCCCTGGCCAAGGTAGATCTTGACCAGCGTCATGGCAACGTCCTGCCGGCTCTCCACCGTGGTCACCTCCTCCAGCATGGTCAGAGGGCTGCTCTCCTCCACCTGAGGGGCGGGGGTGAGGGCGAGTGAGGTTTGCACACAGTAGAGGGAGAGAGAGAGAGAGAGAGAGAGGACACTGGAGGTGTGATGATTCGACAACAGACTAAATAAGAGACAGGAGAGAGGTGGAGCCGGGGTGGAGGTGAGGCGGACCTCTGAGGGAGAGATGACTGACTCCACCAGCAGGTCCATAAGAGGCTGGTAGTACATGGAGGGTAGGATGCGATCTTCTACCAAGCGCACCTTCAGACGCAGCGCCCCCAATTTGCCACTGTGCAGGGAGACAGGAAGACACACACAAACACGCACACAGTCACACACAGAAGATGAGATGTATGTGTTTGTGAAGTTATTGTGAAATCATTTCAAATATTGCAATAGGTAGTACTCAACACCAAACTCAAGTAAAGACATGCAATCCAATTTTAAGAAGCACATTTTTTAAGAAATCTGTTGCCCGCATTTTATTATTTAACCAGGTTGGTCTCATGGAGATTTTACATCTTTTTAACCAATTAAATATTTATTTTTTAGATCTGGCCGAGACAGCAGCAGCATAGGATGAAAGAAAAAAGAAAATGAACTAAACAACATCAGCACAATATTTTACACATTGAATCATTGCATCTGGCATAGAAGCAGGACCTACAAGGCAATACTGTTACATTGTCCCGCATCACTGTCGATCTCAGCTTCGGTCATTGACGTATATTCTGTCAGAGCGGCAAGCTTAAAGCTCATCCCACGATGCGGAGTCTGAAAACTGGGTGGGTTTCTTGGCAAACTGTCCTTCCCTTAGGGACAGTTAAAACAATGCAATCATGATACCATGGTCCATAAGTGCCCTTATGGACTGTGAGAAGCCTAAGGGGTCTTAAAGGGTCCCTAAGTAATGAGGGAGCTGTCACAGAATGGCCTTGTAAATAAAGATGTACCTGAGTCCTAATGAAGGCCAGCTCACTCTGATGAAGAGAGGTGTGCAAGTAATGATACAACTTCCATCATCAGCAAATATGCAGTGTCTGTTATTTGAGACTACATTAGTCAGATGTCCCCGTTTTAATTACTAATACAACTTCCAAATATGGGACTCAAGGCTGCGGTTCCCATTGCATGACCCTAGGTTATCCCCCATAGCAGTGTCCTATCTAGAGAAGATCTACGTTCCAGCCAGTGAAGCATCTGGTCATGTTAATGTTTAAGCTTTTTCACAAGACCATCAATATGGCTACTGTTGAGGAATGTATTAATCTTTAAACAGTTAGATAGGGTTTCGCCTCATGCTGTTTCCCCCCTCCCTCCAGAGCCCTGTCTCTGACCCCCACTGTTAGTTGATGAAACCTTTTCCCTGCCCTCACGCCCCTCCCTGCCAGATCCCTTTCTCTGACCCCCAGTTTTAGTTGATAAATATGTTTCACCTTCATCCTGTTATTAATCCCCCTCCCTGCCAACCATCTGTCTCTATCCCCCCACTACTCTCGAGGAGTTGATCAAACAATGTACTGTATGTGTATTCACCTTCATCCTGTTCTCATCCTCATCCCTGCCAGACGTCTGTCTTTAACCCCCTTTTGTTCTTAAAGCAATTGATCAACGGAGCAACTGAGGGGTTGGTATTAGCACCAAATGGCCCTTCCCTTGTCTCCCAGCCCAACGACAGATCCCACACAGACCAACAGGTCGGGGGCCCATCTTGCCCAGGTATCACACCACGCCAAAATCTTTAGCCTAGAGGGGATGTAGGCGGTTTGTGATTGGCCTGATTTGAATAACGGTAACCCAATAGGAATCAGTGGGTTACACCTTTTTGTAAAATAACAGGTAATGATTGGAGGTAACTGAGAGCCCCGCCCTTGTCATGTGCTTTGATATACTGTGTTTTGTGATGAATTGCAAGAAGAACGGGAGAATAATGGGAGAAGAATAATGGGAGAGCACGCAGGATTAACGCGCAGAAAGAGAGAAGTTGGGTAACCACGGAAGCACTCTGGTGGCTGTTTTGGGTGTCCTACGTGAGCCCACGAATAAAGTATTGTAACGAGAAGTATTGACTATGCAGCCTTTATAGTAACTGGACACATCGGGATTCCTGTTAGGGATTCTGTAGCTGTTTTACAAGTTTGACTGCAGTCACTGCAGCACTGGACACTGATTGGCTGAGAGAGACAGCCTAGTTTTAGGTTTTAAAGAATATGATTTGACATGTTGAATCTTGAAGACGACTTGAGACTCTCGGAGAAGTTATGAAACCTGACCGTTCACACCAACTCTGAACATTCCAAAACTCGTCTTTTTGGTCTGAACCGGTCTTAAGGAAGCAGAAAACTGTACACATATTAATATGCAAACTAGCCTTTGTGATCTGAAAAAGAGCACATATATCCCCACTCTAGTTTACCATCACAATGTGCAGTTACAACACAACACTGAAATGTTGTATTGTAACAGGGGGATGGCCTGTGTGCTGCGCATGAAGAGCAGATTGATGCATTGTGGGGTTAACGGATGTTGATTTTGTGGTAATGACTAGCGGTCCTAATAATAAATCACATTTTATTGGTCATTAGAAAATAAACACCGATTCTATTTTCAAGAATAAAATCTGAGCTCTTAAAAACTTGTTAAAGGCGAGAAACGAATCCCATTTGTTAGGTTAATGATAAGTAACATTTGAGAAGATGAGCGCTACCTCGGCTGCTCATCCGAACAGCCCTGAGACTGGGTGTCTGTGGGGAATCCGTTGGAGCTCACCAGCATGCCAGTAGGATGCTGCTGTTATCTGAGACTTTGTTAAGTGATATCAATTAGCAGGATATTGACAGGGATAGGCATCGTTAAAAATGCCTAATGGTACATATGTTTCCACGGTGCTTTCAGTGCTAGTCTCTAGTTAAAAGAAAACTTCGGGATTCTTCAACCTGGAGCCTATTTTACGATCATTTTGGGTCCAAGGGACTAATGCGGACAACGATTTTTGAGATTGGTCCAGTATTGAGCGAGAACGATGCAGCCGTAATCAGCGAAACTGGCTGCAATGTAATCCTTTGGGGCAAATAACGCCCGTCAATGTACGTCCACTAAAAGTTCTTGTTTTTGATTATTTCTCCCTATAGAGAAATAAAACTTGTTTCTTTACCTTTTACTTGATCACGGTCAGTTTGTTATTGTGTCCAACCAAGTCTCGCTCAAGGAGAAGTCTCTCTCTGATATCTCCATATTGCTTTGTTGCAGGAGATTTCTCTATTGTCATTACAATCTCAACCCTCCCTCACCCCAATCTTTAAGATAACAGTAAACTAGGCTTTCCGTTATCTAACACAACAAACGCTCCAATTTCCAGCTCTCAATCACGTTTCCACCGTTCTCTTCCTGCAACAACTCAACTCTACTCTCATTGAGCGAGTCTTGGTTGGACACAGTAACAAACAGCCTGGATCAAGCGAAAGGTATAGAAACAAGGGATCCTTTCCATAATGATATAATTTAATCTGAGCCTGTCCGTGGCAAAAACAAGCTCTTTTAGAGGGCGTACAATGACGGGCGCTATTGCCCTAAAGGATTACATTTCTGCCCGTTTTATGGATTACCGCTAGATCGTTTCTCGTTCAATACTGGACAAATCTCAGTTTTCTATTAAGTTTTCAGCGGGTTAGTGTTTTTTTATTTCTATTTTAGAAATAAACAATATAGCCAAATTAATGTTACTTGACAAAGTCTGGCACACACAAACAAACACACACACACACATGCAGTGTCAACATACTGCACTAACAAACGCATCCATAAACCTTACCCTGCATCATCTTCATTGTTTCCCAGTGGGAGCAAACGAAACCAGCCCTGCAGCAGAGGAGTCTTGTGCAAGCAAGCGAAGGGGATTTCAACCTGTGTAATAATAAATGTAAACAGGGAAGACCTAAACACATCAGACCAGAGCAATCGATGTAGGAAGACAGGAGAGTGCATGAAATTCCATGTATGGGTTATCATCAGGATGTTACTGGTCACCTTTCCAAGGAAGTCATTCTTGCCCACCATGTCCCAGTCCCAGACCTCCAGGGTGACCATGGCCTCATCGCTCAGCTCTTCCAGCTCAAGATCCAGCTCCAGGTTTTCTCCCCAATGTGGGAAACGAGTCTTCTTGATGATCTTGAGAAATCAAGGCATGTAAAATCAATGCTTTCTGCGAAAAGACCATTCACAAAGTAATGAATGCTCCTTAAACAGACAATAATAAACAATAATTGGAATATTTATTAACGCAAAAAAATGTATATATATATATATATATAGAGAGAGAGAGAGAGAGAGAGAGAGAGAGAGAGAGAGAGAGAGAGAGAGAGAGAGAGAGAGAGAGGGGGGGAGACAGAGACAAAAGAGAGATTAGGAAAAGGGAAAAAAAGGAGGGAGGGAGAAAACACAAAACTAAATTTGAAACAAGCGCTGCCGACTCTGTCGGCATGGTTTCCAACAGAGCTGACATGTAACGCTCACCGAGGTGTCCGCACTATGGTGGTTGACGATGACTCTGGCGAACGGATCTGACGTTCCCGAGATGTCTCTGGGAGCCAAGTCCCTGGTGCATGATGGGAAAAGGATAGGCACACTCAACACTACTTTAATATTACCAACTCTGATGAGCCAAAATCAGTGAATGAGTAAGAGATGTGTTGGTGATGGTGGTGATGGTGGTGGTGGTGGGGGATGTGACTGAAAACACTCAACACACCACATTTCTTAGAATTTGTTAAATGTAACCATAGCCCCACACACAAAGCCAAGCCATGGCTGACAGGCTCGCTAACACCAAGCCAAACCCATGGAGGGGGCGGGGCCAGCATGGGACTCCCAGATGGAGCTCTGAGTGGAGAGGACTGTGGTCACATGACTCAGGAGCTAACAGAGAGCACTGAGTGAGGAGGAGGAGGACGGCAGGGTGACGGTGACAAAGTGAGAGCAGAGATAAACACCAAGCAGCCTCTTCCTCAGTAAGCAGCCGGGTCACCGGCTGGCTGGCCGTCTCAACACGAGTGGAAAGATAGTTTAGTTAGCTCAATGATCCCACTCCACCAAGCACTTTGTTGAGTTGTGTAATAAAAACACCCTTGCAATAGATCATTTAGTGGTTAGGGTGTTTGACTCCCAGCCAAAAGGGTGTTGGTTCGAACCCAAATTTCAAAAGTCTACCTGGAAGCATCCTTAAACAACAGGCCATACCGTACCTGCTCATAAATTACATGTATATAATCACTCTAAGATAAATGTGCATGTCTAAATATTAGAAAATGGATATGCTGGAACCCCTTTAGCACTTCCTCTGAACGAGAGAAGCAACTTTCTCACGTAACTAATCACTAATGTGTGGACTTTTTTACCTGAATGCCAAGAGCTACAGGACCTACAGCTAGAGTCTTACCTGGCTTCGATGACGTGACAGCGCAGGCAGATCTTCTCTGTATCTCTGTGCAGCTTCAGACCCAGGTGGATCTCCCCCTGGACTTCTTCATCTGGGTTAACCCTTATCAGGTTGACCCAGCTGTCCAGCCCTGGGACCGGTCACAAGACATGCAAACGCTATTACATACAAAACATTACAAGGGATGGGAATTGATTGAAAATGGTGGAAAAGTTAGAAACATTTGACTCTAAATGTGTCCAAAACCGAAGGCCCCCCCATTTCAAACACACGTAGCTACCATGGCGATAACATGGCCATTCATTTAAAATAAACAGATTTTGCATGCATGGCATGAAGCATATGGACTCTATGCATGGAAACAACCAGCTGATCTTACTGTCGCCCCTATATAACTATGATCCATAATATCACATTTATGGATTGGCAAGCAACGCAGCCAGAAAAGATGGTCATTAGAAAATGCATTTTTTTTCACATGACAATATGCTTAGATTCAAAATACAGCTCAATAGCTATACTGGTGTACCACTGAGTTCCTGCAGACAATAACCTTTTAAGCCACAAGCAAATCTATGCCTGAAATGAGCATGACTCTTCTTAAAAAACTAAACATGCAGTTCACAAAGACAATAAATAAATAGGTATGGATGTGTGATAAATTATTCAGTAACTTTCCCAGAAGGTCAGCCTTAAAAAAAAAAAAATCTGTCCTACTAAATCACTGAGAATTTACTTATCTCAGTCATGGGAATCAATCAGTTTTAACCTCTGAGCACAGGGTCATGTGGCCTGCCCTGTACACACAGACCCAAAGAGTTGATCCAGAATTACCTTTAGCTTGGGAACCGATGGCCTCTTTGCTAAGAGATATCTTTCCTATGACATCATCGTGGCTGAAGCGAAAGATAAGGTACGTTAGAGATTGGCCAAAAGGAATCCTTGCATTGAACAGAGTGAGAATAAACACTGATGGGTTAGGCTTGACATAATTCAATGAAAATACAGTTAGAGAAACACAGTTTCATCACTCAAACAGGAATGTTTGTTGATTTACAAAATGGAGGAGTTTTATTTTTCTGTCAAACTGTACATGGTGCTTTGACCTTGCGGCATCCATCAAGGGTAAATAACTCACCCAATGGAGCACGTTAGCCAAACACTGTCCTAACTAACATCCTCATTAACAACCATTAGGCACCGTCATTTAGGAGCAGCAGTTTCTCACAACGTTACCCAATGGTGTCTTCATCCATGACATAAAAAGACAGAGAGTGGAATCCCATGGGGAGGTGGAGAGTGTACTCTTCCCCCCAGAACGGATTTAGGTTCTTCCAGATTGTGGCTGTCCTAAAAAAGAATATTATATTATATATGTTAACATCATGTTTTTCTATTCTATCCCCTACTTTTTCCTTAAACTCCAAAATTGGAGTAACTAAAAACATTCTGCTGCACACAATCTATATATTTTTTATCTGTATTTCATTTTTTTATCTGTATATTTTTGATATTTTCCACCAATTTCTTCCTCTCTGCACTCCAATTTATCCAAATTTTATTTTGTAATGTTATGATCCTGTGGGGGGAAGACAGCAGTTCTGTTGGTTTAGGGAACATTATTCTGTGTAAAGATTGCCAGTGTGCCACGCTGATTTCATGTGCATATTAAATGTTAATCGACAGTTCATACATAGACCTATACTAGGCTATATATAGACTGTTGTGCATCTTATTCAGTTCATTGGCACATACGTGTGAGGAGCATCTGTTTTCAGTTGAAGAACAGAAACGTTGGCATATTATTTCGATATGTAACAAACCAATAATGAATGCAATAAACATGCTTCTTGATGTGATTTCCAACAGGGTCCCCCTCTGGCAGGCTGCATAGCACAATCAAGGAGCCCGTCAAGCACTAACAGCTAGCATAACAACCACCCCAAGGTACTGTTTGTAGTGCATACAAATGCCTAAAATTAACATTTATGAAGGCACTTTTTATATACAGTTTTTTGGACATGGTGACTATTTCAGCTGGGAAGTGATCTATTAATCGACAGCCTTAACTCCCATCCTTCTCCCCATAACATCTCTCCCTGCAATAATTAATGCATCCTCTCCATGGTTACCCAAGGTTGTCTTAAAGGCCAGTCAAGTATCAGGTTTTCTGTGCACTAGGCATTATTACCTTGTGGAGGCACCACGGCACGACTCCATACAGTGAACCATGCCTTACATATGGGGACTAGTGGGGGGACAGAGATGCAGAACCAAAACCTAAATCTAAAGCCAGACGTTGGTGGCCTATAATCAGTAGGCTATATCATTGTTTAGTAATACTATTGTTGTTATAATCTCCGTACTGTTCCCGTAAAAAAGATTGTATAGGCACAATTGCCAACACGCACACAGTATTGAGGTGATCAACCAGGAGACAAAACTCACCTTGCCACCACTTCATTGTCAACTTTTACGATGCAGTAGGGATCACTGGTCCCGGACCTGGGGATGTCGGGAAGACGTGTCAGCATGCGTGAAATAATGCTAACATAAAAGTATAAGCCTACTCCATACATCATCCATACATCAAATACATTCTCTTCACTGAGATGTGGATCGAGGTCTTTATATCCTAGTAGCATATGTAGCTAATTCATAGAAATAAAAATATTGCGATTTATGATCCCGATGATTCAATGCCAATTCCCACTACCATTAAAAATGACTTTCTCCAAACGGTTAGTCTTATACAAACATTAACGTTATCATCTGCTATTTGATCTATCGACGTTAATACATATAAACGATGACAATCCCATTGAAATGTAACTTACACGTCTTTGGCTGGAAGACTCCTGCCCTCGACAATTCGAAAATAAAGAGATGTATTTTTGGCCATTTTAATCAGAATAGTTAATTATCAAAATTATCTTCTTATGTGCCCATCCGTGCGGAAAATAGTGTTCTCCCTCTCCGCAACTGAGTTTTCATTTCATGGCACCTCCAGCGCGTGACGGTGCGCAGCCCACCAGGCGTGCGCAACAGAGGCGGCAGCGGTCCAATAGGTTGGAGCGAAGAAAAGTAAAGTTCAACTGGTGGCAGTGCTCATCTCTTCCATCGACCCGTCGGCTGTTGACGAAGTCGTAGTATTAGATAATCAAAAATGTATATTTCAGGAGAACTCAAAGAAACAAATAAACAAATAAACAAATAAACAAATAAACAAATAAACAAATAAATAGAAATAGTCTCAAATATCGATTCAACTTCTTGAATACGTGTGGCATTGCTTATCCAATGCAGAAATTAACGTCGCCTATTAATTGTTCTAATTATAAATGGGAAATATGTAAGGTCTGATGAAACGCTTTTTCGTGACATCATGCTCCATCTGGCGGGGATGTTGAGATACTGCAGCTCGGTGTATACATCATTTAGGAAGTGTTTCAGCGGTTGCATGCAGGTTACGTCTGCAAACAGATACAACAACACAAACAACGTCGACAAAAGACAGACCAACGTCAAATAAAACCTGGGTCTTCGAGATATTTAAAAATAGGAAGAAAAATAAAATAAAAATGATTTAACGTGTGGAGAATTAATTCCAAACAGGCACGAAGAAGACTGCTGCGTGGGGTCCTCTTACGGTTGTGCTTTTGCATCACCGAAATGCTCTTGTAACTTCTCTCATTTCTGGTAATTTACGGAAATATGCAAGACACCGTTAAATAGTCAGTTGCCAAAATAAGGTAGCTATGTTGTTCTAATCCAACGGTTATGTTAATTATTGTTTTGGTTGGCCGTTGACTAACTTAGCTGTGTCTGTTTTCAGACAAGGGGATGGATGTACAGTCGGGAGTCCCCTTCGGCCATGGAGACTCTACCAAACAACAAGAACGGCACTATTACCTACTATCTGAACTGCAAACACTCGTCAAAGATTTACCCAGGTGACTAACAACTTGCAGTTCCCTGCAGAGAAATAAAATATATTTAGAAGTAGGTTATAAAGTCATATTTTAATGCAAGCTACATTGATAACGATAGTCCGTGCATCGCAATCAAAATGCTGACTTGTTTATCCTTGATTAAAAGTTCATTTCAGCAACGTCTGTCCTATAACACGCTGAGTGATCTGGCCTTGGCGCTCATCGATGGTACAGTGTATGAAATAGTGCAGAGACTACTTGACATTCAGCATCTGACCGAGAGAAATCTGTACAATCAGAGACAGAAGCTGCACTGTGAACATCAAGGTTTGCCAACATTTAAACGAAAGAGAGTGCTGCTATGGTGTATATTGTCGCGTGGTTTAGATGGGTTTCATATGTTCTACCCTTTTGTTCTATACTTAGCACTCAAGCAAGATTTGACGAAGAAGCACAAAGCTGCCTTGCAAGTTTGCAAACCGCACAACCTGGCCCTTCTAAAACCAAATCAACAAGCAGAGGTGGAGGTAAGGGACTGCGGAACCACTTCACCCTCGATACAGCTACATGGAAATATGGCATGACTAAGATCTTCTGCATAACCTTTAACCTTAATGACTATGATATATTTTATTACAAGAGGGTTTGGGACTATGAGTTTTAGAGAATAAACCAACAATTACGTTTTTTCTTCTTCCTCTAAATCCGGTTGGCTTGTGTAGAAAAGGGGTGATTTGGAATAAAAGTGACAGTGCCGGTTGAATTTTCATTTTAAGGCTTTGGAGGTACGATTGAAAGAGGAGCAGAAGATGATGGACAAGAAGATAGTTGCTGAGATGGATCAAAAAGTGATCGACCAGCAGAACACCCTGGAGCAGGCTGGGGTGGCCGGATTCTTCATTACAACTAATCCCCAGGTTGCTCCTCCACCACTATGTTTAAATCGTAAACCGTATGAAATCGGTTTAAATGGATGTTAAACAGACTGTCCGTATAAGTCCAGCAGATGGCGATAGTTCACCAGCTAACCGATCTGGCTCTGATGGTTTTATGTTCTTCTTTCCTTTCAGGAGTTAACAATGCAGATGAACCTTCTGGAGTTGATTCTCAAGCTTCAGCAGAAGGAGTCCCAGTCGGGAAGCTTTGGCTATTGAGATGACAGCCCAGTAAAGCCACCGTAGCCCTGCTCTCCTCCTTGGACAACCACATGTACTGCATTGTGGTTGCATTTGGTCTTGCATTTAACATCACCATGTCCCCATAGGTAACATGATACTTGCACCGGAACGAGGTGGTGCAGTTCACCTGAACATTCAGTTGAGTTGTTCAGGTGGTGAGTCAGCGAGGAGTCCCAGTGGAATTAAACTCTGTTGATTCCTCTTGCCTTGGACAAGAGATGGCATGTCCACCAGACCACAAGACAATACACAACTAGGCCAATGGGTCAGTGAATGGCGAAAGGATATGCCTTGCCAGATTGATTTGAGTTCCTGTTTAAAAATGTTTGTGTATAAATGTATTTTCTTTTAACCATTGATTGCCAGCATTTTTCTAGCGGTAATATGAGTATACCATTGACTCAAAGGTCTTATTTTTGTAAAATAAAGGCTAGTCAACCAAAGGAATTTAAGTTTTTTTTATATATAATGAATCGAAATGCCAAAAAGGGTTGAATAAGTAGACACTACATAATAATTATATAAGCAGGGCGGGGTACTCCATTTACTATTAATGAGAAGGGTTTCGATTTGCGTGCTCCCATCATGCAATGGGAGCTCCCCGCTAGTTGGAAGCAAGTGCAAGCTCTCCGCTTCACTCTCGAATGGTACTGTTTCTTTAAGAACCTGCTCAAATGCAACGTTTAGGGTAGTCGTTCGGTCGCACTCGCACCTTCCAGGACTAGAATGAATCTCCTGTAGCCCCGAGGCCCGCAGTACAGTCACTCGAACCAGCGACACGAATTATCCAAATCAGCCAATAGAGGTAACAATATATATATATACATTCGCTGGCTTATGTTTTTTTGTTTATTTTTAGAATGTATTGTTTGTTTTGTAGGCTATATCAGAAAAGGCCTAAAAATAACGGCAAAATGTGGAACTGTTACAATTTGAAGGCATTTATAAGTAAAACATATTATAAAGAATATAACCTTTAATGATGAAAGTGCATCGAATCGTCGTAGTTTCGTAGTCAGTGCCGGGTATAAATAATGCACAAGGTAAACGGTCCATACGCAATTCGTTTTCGTACCATAATATTACCACAATAATAACAATTGTGTTGATCATTGTGAAAAACGTATTTGCACTGCATTCGTTTGCGATAGTGGTGTTACAACACTGGAGAATTAAACATTGCGTAATGATATCAGAAATGATCTTGTAGGTGAGTCGCCATGTCATTAGAGCGCCGTCATCGGATGTTGCATCTCAACATAGAGGAGGATGAACGGCTTATCGTTTGCCTCTTTGAAAGGCCCTTTCCATAACTAAATGGTCGACCTTTTGATATAGCCTACAAAGAACCAAGGACCAATGTCCCGTGC
>OOFG01085736.1:0-13915 GCA_900323295.1 Molva molva
TCCACATCCACCCTCTCCACCCAACCTCCACATCCATCCTCTCCACTCACCCGCCACATCCACCCTCTCCACCCAACCTCCACATCCACCCTCTGCACCCAACCTCAAGATCCAACCTCTCCACCGAACCTCAACATCCACCCTCTCCATTCACCCTCCACATCCACCCTCTATACCCAACCTCCACATCCAAACAACTTCATACCCAACCTCCTACACTCCACATCCATCCTTCTGCACATCAATCACTTCCCACACCCAACCTCTAATCCACCTTGTGTTGACCTTATGACCTCTCTCTCACTAGTTTATGAACATCCACCTTGTGCTGACCTTATGACCTCTGTGTCTCTAGTCAATGAACATCGTGGCGTCGGTGCTGCTGCTGTACTGCAGGGAGGAGGAGGCCTTCTGGCTATTGGTCGCCGTCTGTGAGAGGATGCTGCCTGACTATTTCAACCGCAGGGTCATAGGTGAGGGGTCAGGGGTCAAACCCACACAAAGAAACACAGTATGCAAGTTTAAGAAACATTACATGTATTTTGATAAGAAGTACAAGTCTTCTACTGGTGGACACTGGGAGCTGCCCAGTACAACCACTGTTGTCTTCTACTGGTAGACACTGGGAGCTGCCGAGTACAACCACAGTATACTACTGGTTATAATAGGAGCTTGAACATAGTAGCGTGTGTCCGTGCCAGAGGTTTGTGTTGCAGGCGACCTCTGACCTCTGGTGACCCCTACAGGAGCCCAGGTGGACCAGTCTGTGTTTGAGGAGCTGATCCGTGAGCGTCTCCCCGAACTGGCGGAGCAGATCCCAGAGCTGTCGTCCCTGTCGTCCCTTTCCCTGTCCTGGTTCCTCACCCTGTTCCTCAGTGTGCTGCCCTTCCCCAGCGCCCTCTGCGTCCTCGACAGCTTCTTCTCCCAGGGCATCCAGGCCATTTTCCAGCTGGGCCTGGCTGTTCTGCAGGCCAACGCATCGCAGCTCAGCGCCAGCTCTGATGACGGACAAGCCCTCATGGTGCTCACCAGGTAACTCTTAATCATGATTTAAACTTCTGCGTCGATATGACGGCAGAATAGCCCGTTGACTACACTTACATGCAGGTTAGTGCACATCACCGATCAATGTGCCGTCAGCTACAACTCAATTGGTCACTGATAGTGTAGTATTTTAAGCGATGTGGCTCTGGCTACTTAGGTAGCTGTCTTTTAAGTTGCAGAGTAAAAAAAGGTGAACTTGAAAACACTAAACTTGTCACATGGAATCACAGCCCAGCATTAAGGGCTGATGTGTGAACACCTGTCTGTGGGAGGAGCTTAACATCTGATATTATAACACCTGTATGTGGGAGGAGCTTAAGGGCTGATATTATAACACCTGTCCTGTGTGGTGTGTATAGTTTTCTGGACCAGGTGAAGCTTGAGGAGGAGCTGGGCTCTCCTCCTCTCTCACCGCCTGCGATGGAGGAGAACAGCAGCAGCACCTCCCCCACTAGACCCCCCGTCATCACAGACCTCCTCATTGACTCCTACCAGGTAAGGACTCACCTCCTCCACCTGATCTCATAGCCGGAATGTGATAGGACAATCACAAGATTCAGTCTCAGTTTGGGTTGGCTTAGCATCACATAGGGGTAGAGTACATGTACTGCACATATACTGCTGAGTATACGTATGTCTGGATGGTATATGCAGGAACGATAGGAAACATCTATCTTTCCTAAAATAAAGTATTTTTATTTTATTGGCCAGTTAATTGATTGCACACATTGTTGTAGTTTGCCTCAATACCACTAGAGGATAGTAACAAACAATCAACACTCATCCCTGAGGGGAAATTGAGGCACATATCAGAAAAATATGAATCAACAGTAGATACTAAAATAAACATCAGTATCAGTTCAGTTCAGTTCAAATATAATTTTCAACAATGATAATAAAAAAAATTATATAATAAATACACATATTGTTATATATTTGTTTTGTTGTTCTAATGATGTGTATTGGTTGGAGCAGAGTTCTGGTTTCTTCTGATCTTGTTGTGTTTTATTTAGATTGTGTTGTGTGTGTTGTGACAGCGGTGTCTCTGTGTTTCACCAGAAGTTCGGAGATCTGTCGACGAGACAGCTAGAGAGACTCCGGTGTCGACACAGAATCCTTGTTCTGCAGGCGCACGAAGACACCAGCAAAGAAAACACAGTAGGATCTCCTCCTCCTCCGGACTCTTGTTTTCTATCTCTCTCTTCTTCCAACTCCTCCATTATCCTCTTCTTCACTCACTTTCCATTCTGACTCTCGTATGGTTGACCTGGCCCAATAAAGTTCTGAACTCCTACCCCCTACACCCTCCCCTCCAGCTGAGGGTCGTTACCCCTGAGGTGTCCATCTCTCCGGAGGACCTGGCTGACCTCTACGACCTCTTCAAGGTACTGTTTCTCTTCTCATACATTCATCGGGAGTAAACCAGATAACTTTAAAAATAGATAATTTAAACATCATCTTCAGGGTGAACACAGCGACACGTGTCAATGTAAACCCCATTGGTATAGGTCTGTATTTATATATTTGTGTATTCATTTTGAGTACAATTCTCTCTCTTCTCTCTCTCTATCTCCTGCCCTGTCCTGTATCTATCTCCTCCTCTCTCTACTTATATCCATCTATCTATCTCTCCATCTCCTCCCTCCTCCTCCCTGCAGACAGAGCACTTCATCACCCTCTACTGGGGGGAGGGTGGAGGTACAGCGCTGGCTCTACAGCACCATGACCCGGGGAGACCCTACCAGGAGCAGTACCGCCTGGGCCGGGCCCAGTTCCAGAGCCTGTATGGCCTGCTGGTGCCCTGGTTGTGTGAGCAGCAGCACAGCGACACCGTGGCCAACCGGACCTTCACCCTGCTGGACCAGGACAAGGACAACCTGGTCACCTTCAGAGAGTTTGCCGGCTGGCTCGGTACGTTAGCCTGTTGGCTAGGTTAGGTTACCTAAATATTATCAACGCTACTTGTATGCTAAAGCTGCTCTATTTCTTTCTCAGACACTCTTTACTGCGAGGATCTGAATGAGAAGATAAGACTGCTCTACTGCCTACACATTCCACCAGGTAACCCTCCCAACATATAACATCCCACCGGTTAACACACTCAACCAGGTAACACACTCCATCATGTATCACTATCGACGGGTTAACACACTCCACCGGGTAACACTAGCCACAAGATAACACACTCAACCAGGTAAACACACTCAACCAGGTAACACACTTCATCATGTTACACTATCCATGGGGTAACACATTACGTCGGTTAACACACTCAACCGGGTAACACACTCCATCATGTATCACTATCCACAAGGTAACACACTCCACCATGAAACACAGTACACCTGGTAACACACCACACTAGGTTACACATTCCATGATTCAGACTTTAGATGTGTCGACTGTGTGGATCCTGGAAAGGAGATAACCTAGTGTGTGTGTGTGTGTTCACCCAGCGCTGACTGAGAGCGAGGAAGACTCCCGTGTGCTGAAAGGTCCCCTGATGTCCACCACCAGACCGCTGTATGTGGACCGTCCCCCAGGTACGCCTTATAAACAACTGTCTACTTCACTAATAACTTTGACTTAAAAATGACTAAATGTCGCTGTGCTGTCTGAACCATACCCCTTCCTTGATGGCCTCTCTGTTTACTGTCGTCCCGTGGTTAGTGGTATCAGAGGAGGTGACAGACTACCAGGAGCAACTGAAGCGCATGTTGAAGGACCTGATGAAGGAGAAGGATGCGGAAAAACCACTTCCACTCATGAACCAGGTATACCACACTACTTCGCAATAGAAACACAAAATTTCCTCACTCAACAGACACTCACCACTTAATAGCCTTTCACAATAAAAGCACACACTCCACTCATTGAACAGATACTAAACACTACTTTTTGCCTTTCACAATAAAAGTTCACACATTTCTTTGTATCATAGTACTTGAAGGTGTGCCGACATAACGCTCACCCGGCAGTATGATCATGTGACCTTGCTTTTCCTGCCCAGCGAGAGTTCATCCAGTTCTGCAAGACGTTGTACAGCATGTTCCACGGTGACCCCGGCGAGAGCGACCTCTTCCAGGCCATCGCCAAGGTTACCAGCCTGGTGCTGCAGATCGGCGAGGTGGGACACCGCGGGCGCCACCGTCTGGGGTCGGAGGTTAGCGGCCAGGAGGAGGCGGGGCCTGGACAGGAAGGGGCAGAGACCCAGCAGGAAGCGGGGGAGGGGGAGCAGGACTGGATGGTGAGCTTCGCCCAGATCCTGGCCTCCCTGCTGACTGAAGCCCCTCTGGTGTTCTTCTTTGAGAAGCCTGTGGACCTGGCGTCTAAGATCTCCCAGGCCAAGGAGGTTCAGTACCACCAGAGGGCCGCCATACTGGCCCTCAAGCGCTGAGCCAATCAGCTCGCACACTCGCTGGAACCTTCCATGATAGGACCCCGTCAGTGGCCACAGCTGGCCGACCAATCCAATGCTGAGACTAAACCAAGCCTGCACCACGTAGCAAAGACCCCTGGTCTTGAATGGGGTCTGGAGGGTTGACCATCCAGAGGCCATTTGGGGAGCTAGGGCTGCTTGCTAGAGTCTCGGAGCCCAGCTGTGGAGCTCCAACAATACACACATGGGATACCGGGATACCGAAACAAACTAAATATACAATTCCTGTTTTCTGCCTGAGCTTTGGTGCCTTCTACAGGTGTTTGATTGGGATTGCCCTCGTTTGGAATGTTTCATCAGGTCGTGTTAGGAAGGGTTTCTTGGGTCTTAAATTGGTCCCGTTAGTATTTGTGCCAACACTCCAGTGTGAGTTGGGAAGGTTGATGGACAGATCAGTGACTAAATTAAAACCAAAGCCCTTAAATACATCCCATCATGTTCCTGCTACGTCCACCAATCAGAACACAACACATAACTTACGCTACCACTGAATGTGAACCAAACAGTTTTAATTTCCGCCACTTTTTAATTAACAAGCCGAGATGATACGCACCAAATGTCACCATATTATCTTACCATATTTTTACATTAATTGTTATGTTTTATGCCTTCTGCCTGTTTAACATTATCTAAATCTACATATTGTTACCGCCCACATCGCGCTGACAAAACGGGAACAATAACTTTCTCCTACATTGCCTAATCTTCATCTAGACCAGTGTTCAGTGTTTATTATCCGTATATCTACTGCCAAATTTTGCAGTTGTGCCTGAGAAGAAAGCTGTGATACTGAATCTGTGCCTGTAAGTCTGTCCGCTGTTCCGGTTCAATGTGTGTGAAATGTTCTTTTGAGGACAACATTCAAACGGCGGTGAGCTCTCCTGTGCCTGATAACTTTACGAGTATTTATTCCCCAAACTACTTGGACTAGTAGGACAATACTGGGAACGCCTCATCATGGAAAACAATCATGTTAAGATTGGTCAGAGATAGTAAGACTTCGTCCACATTGTCAAGGATGTCACATGTGTTTGTTACACAATAAAACAAACTGAAAATCATTCTCATGTTTGTGCTGTATTATAAAGTTGGTTTGTTACTACATTTCCAGTAGAAATTATATACATTTTATCAAATGATAATAGTACCATTGTTTATATGTATACAGTGCACAGTCAATTCACTCAATTAGCTGTATTTTTCCGTTGGGAACTTTGTTCAAATGCTAACTTTTACCATGTATTCCAGTTGGCATTCAGGTCACAAAACAAGTTAAATAGTTTGGACAGAGCTCCCACCTGAACCACACGAACTGAACGGTGAAATACTTATGTTCAAGCCTGGGTCAAACACTACTGCAGAGCTTCCAACCACAAAGAACAGAAATGAATAGTCTTGGTTGCGTGTCTGACCATTTATTTTTAACTTGACATGTGTAGGGGGTATGTGAAAATATAAATAAACTCCTACAATGAAGACGTATCGATATCCTTGTCAATGTGTTCCACTAATTCTCTTTGGACTTCAGGTGCTCAAATGGTCAGGGGATAGATTGTAGGTTGCTCTGCTATAGTGTGGCCTCGGTGCTCAGTTTGAATGGAGAAGGCATGCTATGCTGCATCTGATTAGAGTGAAGCCCAGTCAAGTACATTCTATATGTTGAGAAGGAACACAGAGTGATGGATCCCTCCTTCCAGGGATGGTTAGGAGTGCCATAATGGAATTGAAGTAAATAGTGAGAATGAATGTTGAGGTGCTGAAGCAACACAAGGAATAAAACAGGCGCTTGGAGGAGAAGCTGTCACAGCAGAGAAAAAAGGTCACTCTCTCCATCTCTCTGGTTCAAATGTCTATCATGACAAAATATGACATTTCCTCATTCTCAACAATTACAGTAACAAGCCACAAGGCGGCCCTATATATATATATATAAACCAGCCTATCTTAAAAAAAAGACGGTAGACCACAAGTTGTAAACAACGCCCGCTACCACTTGCATTTTCTTTACTTAATAGAAAATAGGAAGGAAGAGGTGAAGCAACATCTCCTTTCTGTGGCCCCAGTCCTCACTGTGAGGTTATGGGGATATGAGGAGATTCATATCTCCTCAGGAGGAGATATGAAAAGGAGGCCAAAGAAAGAAAGGATAGGGGCCCCTCTCCTTACTGAAGCCCCTTTCATCACTGAGGCTGCTGTCCTCACTGTGGCCCTTACCCTCGCTGTGGCCCCTCTCCTCACTGAGGCTGCTGTCCTCACTGTGGCCCTTACCCTCGCTGTGGCCCCTCTCCTCACTAAGTCTGCTCTCCTCACCGAGGTCCCTGGGAAGAAGAGATATGTGAAGGAGGCCAAAGAAAAAAAGGAAGGAGGACAAGGGCAAGGAAGTTGCAAAGTAGCACTGAGGCCGCTTTCCTCCCTGTGGGCCCTCCACCCACTGAGGCCCCTGGGACAAGGAGATATGAAAAGGAGGCCAAAGAAGGAAAGGATATAGAAGGAAGCAGCGAAGCAGCATTAGGCCCCTCACCTCACTGTGGCTGCTCTCCTCACTGAGACCCCTTTCCTCACTGAGGCTGCTGTCCTCACTGTGGCCCTTACCCTTGCTGTGACCCTTCTCCTCACTGAGGCTGCTCTCCTCACTGTGGGCCCTTTCCTCACTGTGTCTCCTCTCCTCAAACTAAGCCCTCCCCTTGCTGTAGCAGCTCTCCCAACTGAGGCCCCTCTACTCACTGAGGCCCCTGAGAACAAGAGATATGAAAAGGAGGCCAAGGAAATAAAGAGAAGAAAGAGGCGAAGCACCATGAGGCCCCTCTCCTCTCTGTGGCCCCACTCCTCACTGTGACTCCACTCCTCACTTAGTCTGCTCTCCCCACTGAGGTCCCTGGGAGGAAGTGATACAGGAAGGAGGCCAAAGAAAGAACGAAAGAAGCGAGAAGGAAGTTGCAAAGTAGCACTGAGGCCCTTTTCCTCACTGTGGGCCCTCCACTCACTGAGGATGCTTTCTTCACTGAGGCTGCTCTCCTCACTGTGGCCCTTAACCTCACTGTGGGCCCTCTCCTCAGATTCAGAGTTACATCCACCTGGACAACAATAATTACAACGGTTGAAATGGTTGTATTTAGAGCACCTGTCACTTCTTCAACTGACCTAACTTCTGTTGAATTCATGGTTGTGTACAGGGAAATCTTAACCTGTTTATTCAGCCTAAACTGGACTCTGATGTGCATGTGAGAGAGGGAGAGATTCACTCATCTAGTTCTTCTTGCGCTGCTTCTTCAGCACGACATCTTGACTCCCAAGGGTCATCCCTTTAAGGTTAGCTGGAATAAAGATTGAAACTAGCAACCTTGACAATCACATCGTCATTGCTGCAATTTTCGATGTTACAAGTGGAATTTCAGCAAAATATGCAAAGTCGGTTTAATATTTGCAGTGCTGGATCGTCCCCCAGTTAACGGTAACGTCTTTTTGGTTCGTAGTCAATTACACAGCTACATCAGCCCTTCCTCTTCATCATGCTTCCAGCCGCCGATTCATTTTCTCTCCCCCTGGACTCGTAAGATGTTAACATGTTAATTTTAATGTTTTTCACTACATTTTAGGAAGATCGCTACTCCGTAAGCTGACGCACCTGAGATAACCTACATGGTTCTGTACCTGCAGACGGACCGGCTTCTGATTGGTCAATCTGAGTGGTTGCAGAGTTCAGGTCAAAACCACATTCTATGACGCTGACCGAAGGCAGTGAAAGGAAAGAGGGAGGGGGATTTTCCATCTCTGTGTTTTGTCTCTTGAACAGGTATTATAGATTATGGTGAGTCAATGAATAAAATACACATATTGAAAAAAGTAATCTTAAATGAAAAGCCAATTTATTCATGTTTTCAACTCGCAACTGCGCTCTTTGACCAAGCATTGCGTAGTATGGACACAATGCGTGCAGGTATGCTACTGTAAAATAAGATGACTTACCCTAACTGCTACAGAACCACTAGATCAGTTTTTTGCCCAAACACTTCAGTCTCTAGTCCCACAGCCACAACGTAACTGGTGAGGTACTCCTGCATCAACGCCGAACAAATGTTTTCCTTTAAACTAAAATAAATCCATATTTTAGCATTATAAAAATGTAAGTGGCCTCGAAGCTTCAAACCGAATGAGCTTAGGCATATTTCTGGTCTTACCTTTATTGATCAGCAACAATTGCAATAATCAAGTATCAATCTTTCCTGCCAGACTACATATTTCCACTATAACCGCTTACTGAATCGTATAATAAATAAATCAAGTAAACAGACAAGAAGAGAAGCACACAGGATTCGCAATTTACACATTTTATTTCCCCAGAAGGAAACTAGTTCTCATCAACGTTGACTGTCTGCAGACCTGGAGGAGAGAGGGAGAGAGAGGGAGAGTGGTGTTAAACGTCAGTCGAATAAGAGAGCGCCAAAGACAGCATCAGAACCTGTGGCTGACCTTTGCAGGTGGTGACGGGGACGTATGTGACAAGGGTGTACAACTTGTTGGCAGAGTCCTCGTCTTCGTTACGCTTCCTGGACAGACGCACGCGGAGGCGGTATGGAACATTCCTGTACGGTTACAAAGATAATATCCATAAAAAGGTAAAATTTCCCTCATATCTATACCCACGAAAATCATTTTTCCAATAACCAATTGAGCACATCTGGAAGGAGGTCTTTCATTTTTTATCATCAAGATAATTTGAAAACATCCAACTTCATAGTGTAGGGTGCTACACTATCAAGTTGGATGTTTTCAAATTATCTTGATGATAGGTGTATGACTCCCAGCCCAAAGGTTGTAGGTCTACCCGTAGGCATCCTTGAGCAGGATGCCCTAACTAACCCCTACCTGCTCCTTAATCAAATGGATCTAAAGAAAACACTGCGAGTTCCTTACGATAACAGTCTGCCTATAGCGATATGCATGCACTAAACAGCATTTTAGTAGGAAAACACTGTATTCCAAAAACACTTATTTTAAATGGGGCTCTCACTCTGATTAGAAATAACATACAATCTTTAAGACTGAGATACTGTAAGGTCCTCCTGACTCACCATATAAAGGTTATGCTGAGGCGTACAGCATCACTAACACCACCATGCAGAGACTCCACTACAGCTGATGTGCAGATCACAGAGAGTGCTGGCAGCTGGGTAGGGGCCTGAGCTCTCGTGTCATGCCCATGAACATGCTTCTCTACTGTGGCTGAAATTCCCGACAAGTCGGCGGGTGGCCTTATCACTTCAGACTAATTTGATCATTGTGTGAATGAACAATACAGTCAATAACCAGTTTGATAACATCAGACCTGTGCACCATGTGACCACGTGTCTCTGTTGCTCATTACTAGAAGTACAATGAACGGTTCCTTAGAGATCAACTTAGAATTGGTGTTTGGACCTCCATAATTTCCCTGTGGTGAGAGTTAAACTACCTATATACAAACAGATGGCAGTCATTTAGTTCCCTCTAGGGTTAATGATCAGGCCATTCAAAGAGCTGCATGCCTCAAATTCATGACTATTACAAGCTCATCTAAATGATGTTTTTTGAGATACAAAGCTGCATAAACAGTCGAAGAAATCCTGCTCTCACAAGATTTGATGCATCCTAACTTCATTAAACTGTAAATACTGCAATGCAATTGTGTTTTAGCAGGACAGCAATCCATCTGAGGAGTACGACTATGTTTTCAAAGAACATTTTGTCACTGGACTTGCCCAGCTGAGATGTGATTAAACCCACCATAATATTAAAAGGAATGACTTAGAATGGACAGTATACAAAATATATATATACCACCAGTTCTATAAGAGTCAATTAATGACTGGCACTACCCTCACCTCACTCCCTTGGTCCAGACAGCCTTGTTGAGGCGTGTGTCGATGCGGACATCAGGTGTTCCCATCTCCTTAACAGCAAACTTACGGATCTCCTTGATGGCACGGGGGGCCCTCTTCTTAAACGAACTGGAAAAACAGACAGTCAGACCCTGAATACAACACTACCGTCATCTCCTTAAACCCACTTGAAACACACGGAGCAACTGTCAGCCCCACAATATTACATACGCAATACTACTGTACAATATACAGAGTACTGTCAACTCAACCAATATAGACGACTGATAGCTGATATTGGTAAAAACATGACTGGGTAAATGGTCAAATTGATCAAGGTTTAATATGCACTGGACGAGCACAGGTTCAATCTAGTAAAAATCCACAATAAATACAGTACAGCTCATAATTAGTATAAATACAGTATAGCTCCACTGAAACAGCTTTACACATTACTTAAAAAAGCCTTGCACAAAACAAAACCAGTATAACCTAAGCAATTTGTGATTCCAAAACATAAGCCAGCACTTACAATTCACTGAACTGAATGAGATAATTTCGTAATAAGGTACCATAAAACCCCCATACCACAACATTAGCAGAAGATTTGATACAATAATGATGAAGGCTCACCGGTTTCCCTTCAACACCTGTTACACACACACAAACAGGTACACACACTAAACCATCACCTGACACTAGTAGTTTGCCTACACCACCGGCAGACGAACCGGGTGACCCAGCACTCACATGCCGTGTATCCGCTTGTGGATGTTGATGGTGTATTCCCTGGTGACCACCTCATTGATGGCCGACCGCCCCTTCTTCTTCTCTCCTCCCTTCTTGTTGGGTGCCATCTGGAAAAGCAATTTCACTTTTTTATTTATCCCAAAGGAAATTGTAATTTAGACCACCAATGGTTCACCAGGACCATTGTTTATCAACATGACTTTCACGCACACATTAAATGGAGAAGAGGCCCAATGTTGACAGTTTGGCCGTGGCACACTTGCGCTACCTGCTGGTGGGCTACTAGAGGTGCTGAAGTGCATTTGGGGTGACAATTTAACAGCTATTTTTCCACGACAGCTAAACACATACATAATGGAGGGGTTGGTGTACATGCAATGACATGCCAGCAATTATCCGGTTTCACGTAATCATGTTTTAACGTTAACGGTGACATTTAATCTGTTGGTAGTATCGGCGTTGGACCGGCAAATGTAGCCCCAGCAATCGCTTTCCTTTATATGGCCTTTATTAACCAACCGATGTGCTTTGACCGCTAATAATGCATCGACAGTGAAAGTGTGTGTGTCTAGATGCAAACGGTTTCCATTATTGTTGAGCTATTATGAAACAGGGGGAGGATGAACGTTGATAGACTGAATGAAACATTTCAACATTATACTCACTCTGTCCAGGAACAGTCGGAAAGGAAGCTGCAAGGGTTCATGGGAAGGCGAAGTCAGACATTTCAAATTAATATCCGGGTCAACTTAATATTATTGTGATGCTGACAGCATAACTGTAAACTATTATCATTCAATTTATTATTTTAAAATAAATATAACGACCCCGTTTGAATAGGATATTAATGCGATTCACGGGCGATTCGGAGCAAACGACGTCAAATCCCACAATGCATCTGTTTGTAACCCGACATGACTCCATATACCAGGATGCCGCTGATGTGTAAACGCTAGCTAATGTTGTGAATGAAGTTCAAACCGAGGGATCCTTTATCATCAAAAATACATCCCCACCACGTATTTATTCCGACGTATTTCTCTTAATGCTTTCATGACAAGTTGGAGTTGACACGGTCAGATCTTAGTGGTTAGCACGTGATATTATTAAAATGTTTTACAATGGTTTGGCATGCAACCTGCAGTTAGCTAGGCTAGGCTAAGCTAACGCAGGCTAACGTATCATGTCGTGTTTACTTTACAGTCCGCTTTAACGCACCTTAAACATGAATTAGTACATTCAACTAAGTTATGTGGTCATACGCGTTTTAAACCGGTACGTTACAGCGGGGCAGCACTATAGATCATTTTAAAAACTCGAAAAGTCACAAAGTTGTGAAGAAGATGACACTGGCACCTAAGGACCTCTCCAACCTTCTGAGCATTATCTCGGAGGAGGCTTGCACCAACACCTTCGAGAGCCTCTCCGCGGCCTTCCACCACTACTTCGGCAAGGCAGAGCACTTCCGAGTGGGCTCGGTGCTGGTGATGCTGCTCCAGCAGCCCGACCTACTCCCCAGCTCGCCGCAGCGGCTCACGGCCCTGTACCTGCTGTGGGAGATGTACCGCACCGAGCCGCTGGCCGCAAACCCTTTCGCCGCCGTGTTCGCCCACCTGCTCAACCCGTCACCTGTGGGCGACGAGCAGGAGAGAGTTCTTTCAGGTAGGGGTCACGGGCAGGGTCTGTATATATGTGTGTGTGTGTCTGTCTGTCTGTTGGTAGGGTCACTGGTGGGTGTTTGTGAGCAGGGGGATCGGTGATCTGTCTGTCTGTCTGTGTGTGTGTGTGTGTGTGTGTGTGTGTATTTATTCATTTATTGAATAAATGCTTTGATTTAACGCAAGTGTGCAAATGAGTAACAATTTACCAGGGTAAATACAATGAAAGATGATGATGATAAAAGAGAGACGGTAGAAAATAATATACATTTTGCAAAGTTTCACATCATCAACTTCACTACTATCCGCCCCCCCACTTTGTGTAAACTTTGTTGATTCAAATTTCAAGGTTTTGAGGTCTGATTTTACGACTGCTGCAGTCAACATTAACTTAAAGGTGCCTCTTCTTAAACAGTTTATTTGAAGATTACTCTTTCGTCTAACCTTATTTAAAGCTATCTATATGTGGGGCTAACAGTATGTGAGGCAAACGATATGTTAAGATAACTTCATGTGACTCTAACAATGGGTTCTGTCCACTGCAGGCTTCTTGCCTCCCATCACCCACCCAGAGAAGTTTTTCCTGTCCCAGCTGATGCTGGCTCCTCCCCGCGAGCTCTTCAAGAAGACCCCCAGACACGTGTCCTGCATGGACGTGGCCAACATGCCCCAGTCCATTGACATCAGTGGCCTACAGCTAGCCCTAGCAGGTAGCTAACACATGACATCAGAGAAGTCAGCCTATAGATATCTCATGGTATTTAATTTCTGAATGTACCTGAACAATGTAGTCTACACAGTAGGCCGTGACCAGAGCTGTGTATACACATGCTGAGAGAGGCTCTTTATATCTTTGCTGTGTTTTAACCTGCTTTCTTAATGTGTTGTATGGTCTGCAGAGCGTCAGTCGGAGCTGCCCACCCAGAGCAAGGCCAGCTTCCCCAGTATCCTCAATGACCCCGACCCTGATTCGTCTAACTCTGGCTTCGACAGCTCAGTGGCCAACCAGATCACAGAGTCGCTGGTCACCGGGCCCCGCCCCGCCCTAGAAAGTATGTTTTACCATCTTTCCTTCTTATGTTATGTTTTAAAACAGAGAAACCATTTCAGCACACTGTAGCTAGTCCTCAATGAGACTTCAACTATGATTTAATTCTCTCCTGCAT
>OOFG01085738.1:0-13686 GCA_900323295.1 Molva molva
TTGGAACAATCTGCACCGACACACCGCTTCCGACCCATAACCGTCACCGCGGGATGGGTGGGGGGGAACGCCAGCCAGACGCTGAAATCCCGGTGCTTTAATGCGTGCGACGGACAATCCTCCACTTTCACTTTTTTTGTATCTGGTCGACGAATTAAAACGACAGTGGTGGAAAGAGAAAGAGAATGCAATGTCACCCTAACGTGGCCTTTAAAAATGCACAAAATAATAATACGGGAACTCCACGGCCGATAAGCTTGTACCTAGGATATATTTCTATATAGTCACTTAAGCTATGAACAAGGGATTCTGAGTCGATAAAACCCGACGAATCGTGCCGAGATAATAACACCGGTTTGAATAACACGAAATCCTCTGAAAGCGATCACAGCGAAATGATCTTAAACGCACAACTCCAAGGACCTCACGATCAAACAAGGCCTCAGATGACTGTAGACGGACGATCCAGATGTGAGGCGGTCAGACAGTGCAGTGTACCCCCGCAGCACACCTTTTTGTGTGGGAGCCGGGAGCTTGAGTACGCAGGACCCATAAGCTTCAGCACGAATAGTGCACAATGCATCTGACAATGTAGCTCACCACCGCACCAGTTGTGTACTACTTTGTGACCAACTTCTAGTGAGATGACGGGCCCAATATATTGGAATTTCCGACGCAGTAAAATGGCATCTGACACTGCAGGTTTGGCATGGCACACTGAAACACGTCAGCGTCAAAAAAGGGTCTCAATAAGATTGGCCTATAAACCGCCCCCTACTTACACCTGCACAATATTTGTTGGTGCTGGTAGAAGAGGAAAAAACGCAATAAAACGGCCGCGACAAATGTATAACTGAAAGTTAGCTGGATGTTTGTTTGGAGATTGCCTTCCAACTGGAAGGATACACAGTTTATAAGCGTTTTCTTCCACGATCCGAAATCCTCCGGGTTGGGGTACCCTACGGTCTCGGTCCGCACCCGTAGCTGCTACCATTCAGTGCTGTTCGGGTACAGTAGTCCTGTGATCACGCCGTACGAGTGGGCATCACCCGAGTCTCCACGGTGAGACTCGATTCCGAAACATTTCTTGCGCCCAAATGTTACACATTGTACGTAGGCCGTTTTTCAACGCAAGCGCACACTCCAGTGCCACTAAAAAATAGAAGGAACATATTAAATATTAGAAAAGGCAGTGTACTATAGACTGCATTATGATGTATATCCCTTAAATAAGGTAATACATTATTGTATTACAAATGGAGGTTACCGTACACTATTTGCAAAACAATACTAACCCTATAATTGATCAGGTAGATCGTTGTTTACCATTAGTCAATCTTTGGTAATACGGACTAATAACAGATATACGCACTAAAACAAATAACGAAATATAATCATAGATTGTGACCAACAAACTTGCCATCTAATACTTATACCATCGGTGGTATAAACGGCCTTTCAATTGTTCTGATATTCTTAGTAATTACAATAAGTATGATACTAACCCAGTTTATTTCAACATCTGTTTTCATAGTTGAAAAGACGCCACCGTAATGCATTGGTGAACTGGATTTCATGCTACGTTCAGAGTAAGTGGGAACTTTAGGACTCCGAACCTTATTCCCATTTCCAAGAGAGCAGACACTGCTTAAGGATGGAATAAACGATATATATTTCATACAAACCCTTTTTTAGACCAAAAATAGAATCTTAGAAAACGTTTTTTAATGTTACTTAGTTATCATCTATAATACTACAGCAGTGTTTGTGCAAAAACTGTTTATTTTAAGAGGTTATAATGCAGGTCTACCATACAATGATAGCATATACAAAGGATGAGCATAAAAAGCAATCAGACATACTGCGAATTGAACCTTATGTTGATATACATTATACATATACCATGAGGATATGGCAGTTTAATCTGTATCTGCAATCCTAACGGTTTCATGAAATACCACACAGAAAACCACTGTATGTGAACGCGACTCTAACGGCCTCTATAGTATAGGCTCGGAAGTGCATGTTGTCGCCTTCATTAATGCGGTCCCCTATGGCTGGCCTTTCTCCAGAGCTCTGTGTACGTTTTGCCAGAAGATGTCTGTGTTCTGGCCGGCCTGTGGCCAGCTCAGATACGTGCTCTTCTTCACCAGCTTCCTCATGCGGTAGTAAGGGGAGAGCTGGTGGTCCATGAGGTCTTCCATGAAGAGCAGGATCAACACATCTTTCTTCTCATCAAACAGGCGGAAGCTGGGGACACAATGCACTGGTTCAGGCTCTTTAAAATTACATGCTTATTTTATCTCCAAGTTTCCACAAGTCAGATATTAAGAGCAAAACATTTTTCAAAACAAATCAAACAGATTTAGACGTATAATATCAAGATACAACTGTTTGGTGTCATTATATGATATGCCTTGATTTGCTTTGATGCCTTGATTTGTGTTTCTTTCTGTAATTTGCCAGCCTGGGAACCAGATGAATCTGCGAGCTCATGTTTCATTTGCTCTGGCATATGCGTCTGGCCCCCCTCCCGTTCAGACAGATTTCCAGCAGACCTTGCCCGGGTCGGACAACCGTTTATCTAATATGGGGCGGGTACGATGACTGTACAGAGGAGCGCCCTATGGGAGCGCCATTGAGTCGCTTTCATAAACAGTCAAGATGGCTGCCACTGATGTGTCACACGTTTCATTGCTCTGATTGGTTGTGGGTCTATCCAAATGCGTCCAGATTAATTTTGGTCTGCGCCCGTTGATAACGCCCCTCGAAAATCAAAAATGTACTGAGAGGTTCCAGACTAATACGCATTTGCGAATTGGTCTGGCGATGTCAGGCTAGTCATTTGCTGGTGTAATACCTGAATTTCCCTCAGAGGATTAATAAAGAGTTGTCTTATGATCTAGAAAAGTTAAAAAGTTAATGTTTGCTTCATGGTGTCTTTGATTAGATAAAAGTGAGAAGGTCGCTCTGGTCCACACCTGGCCATCTGGATCTCTCGGGAGCACCACTCACTCTCCAGGTAGTGTCTGCTGATCACACAGATGGTCTTCCTGCTGCTGTAGATTGCCTCTGTGATGTTCTCGATGATGGGCTTACCTGTGGAGTTAACGGTTGGTCCATGAATGCAATATTCTTAACATGAGTGTTTGTAAAAAGTTTACTTAGTGGTTTCCGAACTGTGGGCCGCCGCAGTAGAAGAAGTGGGGCCACATTAACGTTTTTATGGGACTATTTTTCACAAGTATACATGCATACCTATCCGTGCCTTGTCTGTTTTATCTGTATTTCATGGGCAAGTTTGAAGACTGAAAAGGGAACTACTATATTGAACAACAATATGCATTTGGATTGTATGCTTTGAAATACAATCACACAAATACAGCTATGCATTCGAACTTTGTTAAAGAACACCGGAATCATCTGTCAGGGCAATGGGAATAAATGTGACCAGTATTTCAACTATTCAACATTGACAGACAACAGAAGGCAGGCAGTGACACAGACAGAGAGGCAGCCCTACCTGGCTGGAAGTCTCGGTGGTGCAGGCAGAGCGTCCAGCCTCTCTCGTCCTCCAGGGAAGGAAGCATCTCCCTGTGGACCCACTCTTCATCCTGGACGTTGTAGGAGATGAAAGCGTCGTAGCGGTGCTGCTCGTTTTTCTTCCTCTCTCTCACGTCGTACAGCAATGCCATGAGGAGGTAGTAGGCATATACCAGCCGCCAGCGCAGGAAGTGGTAGCTGAATGAAGCAAGTAAAGTGAACAGTACTGTGGAAGTGGTGGAAATGAAGCAGATGAATTTTGCGTCCATCCAGCAGGAGCGCACGTCAAAGTCGAGGAACATGGTTCCCTTTTCGCCAACTGGGTACGTGCACGGCTGATGGTAGCCTTTGACGAGCTGCGTCTGTTCGCTGCTCAGTGCCCACAGCAGGAAGCCAGAGTTGGAGCAGTCACAGGTCAGAGGGTTGTCAGAAAGATCTAGATAGGTAAGGGCCGGGAGGGACTGAAAGACCGACTCGTTGAGCACTGTCAAGTCGTTCTGACTGAGGATCAAACATCTGAGACTGGTCAGATTGGCCTCGACCAGGAAATCCAAAGTCTTGATGGCGTTCATGGACAGGTCCAGAACCTCCAGATTAGACATGGCTCGGAAATGCTCAGGGCTCATGCCTGGCAGAAAACTTTCCCTTATGGTAAGGCTTTTCAAATGATGTGCTTTCATAAAAGTGTCCAAATCTGGCTCCTCGATATAGAAATTCACCGCTGTGAAATGCTCTAAATGTCTCATTTTGTACAAATAATACGAAGGGATATATATAGGAAATTTGAAGTGAGGACTTTTGAATATTATTGTAAGGTTCCTCACAGAAGGTAATTCCATTAAGCCTTTGTACTTCTTTGCATGTGTAACATTGAAGCCCTCTGGCAAGTCCATATATATTGTAAGATTTCTTAACTCATGCAGTCCTTTGAAACGAATCATGTCGAGTGGCAAATACAAGCTAAGACTTTGAAGGTTGCGCAATCCGTCAAAGACATTTATGTAAGTATAGAGGTGGTCCATATCCATATGACGCAAGGATTCCAAACCTTTAAAACTTCCCTTTGAATAATCATCAATTTCGTTCCCAGTCATATCAATGAATTCTAGTTTCTCAAGTCTGGTTTCAAAAACTCCTCCCAGTTCCAAAATCATATTTGAATTTATAAGCAGAACTTTCAGATCATTTTGATTTTGAAAAATACACCTCTTTAATTTCTTAATGTGATTGGAATGAAGATATAGTTCTTTGAGGCTTGTTAGGTTAACAAAATCTGAGCAGCCTAGCTCAACAATGTCATTGGAACTCAGGTCTAGGATTTCCAGTGAGGAAAGACTGTTTACAACCACCGGCACATTTTGGAAGACGTTTTTCCGCAAACTTAGACGTCTTAGTCGCTTCATTGTTTGCACTGATTGACTAGAGAGATTGCTAATGTTGTTGTTAGATAAGTCCAACTCGGTCAGCTGGGGACACTGGGGCAGTTCACCGACACCACCCAAAGAGTTCAAACGGAGGTCCAGTGTCCTCAGAGAGGGGGTTCTACAGGCTGTTTTGAGGAGACTGCTATTGATCCATCTCTCCATATTAGAGAGCTGTAGATAGGATAGGGACTTAAGACTCTCTAGGAGCTCACCAATGCCTTCGAAAGAGACATTAGTATTATGAAAATGAATATGAGTTATACTCTTGAGAAAAGATGGGTCAGGAATGTCCACATGCATAACATCTTTTCCACAACCGGAAAGATCGATCTCCTCGAGATCCACAAAGAAGCCTGTTGTGATGCTAAACACTTTTAAAGGATTAGAAGATAGATTTAACACCATAACAGGTGAGGTCATGTTGAGGGGCAGATGTTTTGACTCAAAAGAGGATAAGTTGTTACCACCAATGTGTATTTCCTGAATGTGTGGTAGTTGGAAGATGGGCAAAATGTTAGCTATTAGATTAAGCTGGTTCACTTCTAGTTTGACCGTTCGCAAGCTGGACGTTAACTCAAAGGCAGAAGGAGAGATGAGTAGGATATTGTTTCTACTGAGGTCCAGCACTGACAGCCTCAACATCCCATGGAAGAGGTGGTTCGGAAGCTTGGTCAGTTTGTTATCTTGCAAGTACAGTTCCCTCAGCCCTACCAGATGGACTAAAGACCTGTCTTCAATATGAGCAATCTGGTTCTGGTGGATGTGTAACACTGTAAGGTTGGAGAAATACCTGAAGTCATGCTTGCTAATTCTTTTGATTCGATTTTCACCGATGTTTAACCACACTAGACCTCGGGGGAGGCCAGCTGGTACAGAAGTAATTTGATAGTAGGAGCAGTCCACCCTGATATCACCCCCGGTATGGCCAGAAAACAGTACTATGCAGTTTGGTATTGAGTAAGCAAGGGATGGGTTCAAATGAAGCACGGAAGAAAGAAGTAAAAGAGAAACATATTGTGGAAACCATGGACACCAGTATCCCTCTCTGGCCATGGTCTTCTGTGAAGGGATACCTATCAGGTCAGCCTGGTCGTTATCGTGTCGTGGAGCTGAGAATCAACTCCATCCACACTACAAAGGAAGAAATTAAAACTGAATCAATGAGAAATCATCTGACCAGCTACAAACACATCCAAGTTCACTTCAACAAAACATACACTGCACAGTGCACACTTCTTAAAATATATATTTTTTAAGGGTACCAAATTTTAAATACAGCAAAAAGCTAAATATCTTCCATTAAACATATGGATAAAGCTGGTCTTTACTACAGTACATACACTACATAAAGATGAATTATTGCCATCATTTGATCATTTACCTTTGCAATAATATTTATCAAATACTGTGGCTGACCGCAAAAATTGTATAACTAGTATATTACTGTGATTTAGAAGTGGTTTAGTATTGATAACAGGCATTATAGAACTATATGAATGTTATATGAATTATATGAATGAATTATAGAATTATTTATATGTGTCTCATATAAATAATTATATGTTTCAACAAAGACAGTAGAGACAGTTCAGTAAAGAGACTGAGAAAAGCCACACATTATGATGATAACATTAAGAACACCTCAATTAATGATAATGACATCAAAAATCGGATAAAACAGTTCCCTTGCTTTTCTTTTAATACTCACCACTTTCCGACGGCCTCTTCTGATCACACAATCCTTCAGGACTCGTATGGTTCAATGGTGCCTGCTGTCTGAGATGAGGGTTTAATACAAGTTCTTTGTTATGCATTTTGCCTATGTTGTTCCTCTTATTTTAATGATCTAGCGGCTTTGTCTCACCAGGTGCATGGCTTGAGTGACAGTTCACTTGTCCTCAGAGAGGTCAGAGTGAGGTGCACATGGTGTGAAAAGTCCTTAAAAGGACTGTAATACACGGGTGACTGAAATCAGAGGTCTGCAACATAACCGCAACCTAGCAACGTGGCTGTGGGCTGTGTCCATGTGAACACGCCATGCAACAGTGTTTTAAAGTTTTCATTGTTTACTTCTGCGTTACCTACTCATGGTGTCGTTACACCCAAGGTACACTCACTAGACCGTGATTTATCAACCAACTATACAGCAAATCTGTCGTTCCTAGATCGGAAATTAAGTCAGCCCTTTTTTCTAACAGTAACTGGTGAACTGACCTTCTATGTTTTGTACAATATTGGAGTGAACAAACTTTCAAAAGTAGAGCAATTACAAGATTTCAATGTTTATTTGAATCAAAGATAAGCTAGGTGAGCTGAAGCCTGCAATAAGTGTTGCTTATGTAGTGCAGTCGGCCATGCATGCAGAGGCCTTTTAGGGACTTTTCACATGTGCACTGCACTCTGGCATTTTTAACATCAGCGAACTGTAACGGAAAAGCCACCACAATATTAAAATAAGAGGAACAACATTATGCTAATTGTTGAACTCTTGTCAGATTCCGAACATGTACAGGCCTTACAATCTGCATATGAATGGAGAATCTGTAGGCAACAACAATCTGCAAATGGAGAATCTGTAGGCAACAGGACAAGATTTTGGTATCAGAAGCGTTCTGGTTTCCGCTTTTAGTCAGAGTAGTATTGAACAATCCGATTTCAGCGAGCTTCGGTTGCATTCAGGTAAACAGTCTGTGTGGAGAGCAACAATCTCGGAACCCATCGGCTATCATCTGACGACGATTTAGCTTATTATTAGCTTTGATAACTGTTTATAGAGATTACACCAAATGTTAACAAAATATATCGATGTTTGACTCGGCTACTTGTGCAACCATCCAGATATCCATTATCCGGCTACATCAAAACCCCACACATATTGCCCGTTGTCCCCAGAGTTAAATCGTCGTAAGACGATCGCCGTTGGTTTCCAAGATTGCAGCTAACCTAGCAAAGCTTTGATTCAATTTAAAATAAAGATCTTGTAATTGCTCTTTAGGCCTCTACATGCTCGGACAACTTCAGCACGTAAGCAATACAACCAGGAACATGCAACATTAACACGCCATAGCAACACGGTTGCAGGCACCTTTTGCGTACATGTCGAAGGCGCGACAGAAACAAGACGGATTGCTGCACCTCGAAGGGGCGGGACAAAAGTTGAACTTCAGTTAACCTTATGTGCAGAGCCATTTAGAGAGGCTCTTTAGAGGCTCTCTCTCTAAATAGCTCTGCTTATGTGTAGTGTAGCACGCTTTCGGCCATGTGATTGGACAATCGACATTTACTCAGTACTGGCGGACCACAAGGACTAGTGTTGGATTTCATTTCTTGGTTTAGGCACTTCCATCGACAACGTGGTTAACTCCCACAAGCAGCAACTAGAGAGGGTGCGGTGTGATGTTGCGAGTTATTGCGTCTGGTCGGGCCCATGACCAAAAAATTGTCTGGTCGGACCCATGGCATGAAAATTGTCATGGGTACAACTGTATATGACATTGAGAACATACGCAGCCCTTTAAGGGAGCTGCATAGAATTTCTTTTTTAACGAAGATCAAAAAAAAAAGTGGGGGGAAAAGAAAATCTGTGGAGTGAAAAAAAACTGCTGAAAAACGGTCTGGGAAAAAAAACTGAAGTGAGTAAAAAAAAAAAAACTGCAGGGTAAAAAAAAAGTATGTCGAAAAAATAATTTCGCCGTGGAAAACAACCCTGCAGGGTGAAAAACCCTCATCACAGTTACTCCCGTGCTTTTTGTTACCCTTGAAGTTGGCGTGTCTCAGCAAGTCACCTCATGCGTCAACGGTGCTAAATCCTAAAAGTTTTGATTTCAACACTCACAAGTTGCATTTTCCCTAGATGCAACAACTACAAGTTGTAAAGATGGTTTTCTTCCATCCTACATGACAGGAACGCACCGTGAAAGTTTTGGGTTCTCCGCTAGGGGTCAGTCATGCGAGTCAGACGACGTTAAGACGTTAAAATGCAACACCAGAAGAAGATACAAGAGGCGGAGCCGTGAGTTTGAAACTGGCGGGCGATAGAAACGCGACGACTTCCCGACCAGAACCGTGGACTGTAAAGAGTAACTAGACACAAAGCATAAACACTTGGCACAACAGTGTTACCTTTTCAAAAGGTAAACGTTGTATTACGTGTCTCATCGTAAAGTGGATTTATTTGGGAATCACGACCGGTTCTCGAGGTGGATCGTATGTTTATGTTCAAGGCTTAGTGACTTATTGTAAGTATTCGCCTCATGACAACCATTTCTACCTCGTCGAATTAGTGAGTAATCAGTTCAACTGAAAGAATCAACTTGTATCATCGATCCAAATGTAAATGCCCTGAAGCTACATGGTCCATTCCACTGAAAACGGCAAAGTTTTGGAAGCAGTGACCATAAGGTTACGCCTAGTTTGAGTTGTTTGTTTGTGGTGCCACATATATGCGGTTATGAGGAGGACTCATCCCAACTGAATACCTTCAGTAGTTCTGAGGAGGACTGGACCCAACCGAATAAATGTACCAGTGAACCTCTCAGCATATATGATTGTGTAATAAACTTGAACGTATTAATAATAATAAATAATAATAAATATTATTTAGAATTCAAACTTAATAACTGTGATGCAATATTGACAGGTGCCGGCCGATGAGTTTATATACCTTCATGCGTTGTGTGTCTTCCATGCAGTGGAGCATCATGACCAACGATGAGGCGAAGGTGATCCCGGTGCGGGTGGCCCTGCGGTGCCGTCCACTGGTACCCAAGGAGATCAACGAAGGATGCCAGTGTTGTCTCACGTTTATCCCTGGAGAGCCACAGGTCTGCCTCATAGTGACAATGACTGGCCATTATTTCAGTTGGAACAATAATAATAACATCCTATGTCGTGTCAGTCCTTGAAACGAGCAACACTATTCTGAGCTGGCCAGTCTTTGGAGGCAACGAAATGGATATAATGTTGTTGAAGGGAAGGGTCACAGATCCTAGGATGGACTGGGATTAAATATGTAAATTTATTTTGGGGCTTGACATGTATGGCGTTTCATTGTTTTTAGGTTATTGTCGGCACTGAGAAGGCGTTCACCTATGACTATGTGTTCGACCCCATGGCCGAACAAGAGGAGGTGTTCACTGCGGCGGTCTCACCATTGCTGCGTGGGCTGTTCAAGGGTATGTGTGTATGTTTTACTGAATGTTCACGAATGGCACGTTCATGTCCCGTCGGAGAACAGACAATGCAAAGATGCACACTTTTAGAATGAGGTGATAAATGCTATAGTCAGTTGAACACGAAATTGAAACTCCAGAGGTTGATGTGAAGGCATCTTCTTGTCCTTCTGAAGTTGGTAAACATGATCACCAGCTTGTCCTCGTAAGGTGGCGTAATACATTTTCTGTTTACACCCGAGTTGGACAGATGGTAGTTTTCCTGCAGGGCTTTCCTTCTCGCCATTGTTGTTAGTCAAGCGATAATATGTCTGCAGGTTACCACGCCACAGTGCTCGCCTATGGACAGACGGGCTCGGGGAAAACCTTCTCCATGGGGGGAACGTACACCTCCGCCCAGGAGGACCAGCCCTGTGTGGGCGTCATTCCCAGAGTCATCCAGCAGATCTTCCAGGAGAAGGACAAGTGGGGCGACTGTGACTTCTCCCTCACCGTGTCCTACCTGGAGGTCTGTGGCCCACCGCCCCGTCCTCGCCTGGCGTTGCCCTGGCGACGACAACCTACTGCAAACAAACTGCACCTTTCACTGGTGCTTTGAACTTCATCTGTCAATGCTTTGCATCTGTAATTCTAGATCTACAATGAGGATATCCTGGACCTGTTGTGCTCGTCCAAAGATAAGCCCGCCATCAGCATTCGTGAGGACCCGAAAGAGGGCATCAAGGTAGGCATGTGACAGCGCAGAAACGCTTCTTACGGTACAGTTTTAGTCTGTGCTCACAAGTCCTTCAAAACTATAGCTCATTGCTGCTGCACTTTAGTCTTTTAACTATTTTAAATCTTTTGTGTTTGTCTGTTGGTTGATGATATTCATTGTTTATAGTTACTGACAAATGTTTCATGCTTATCGTACTGGCGAACAAAGGGTTTTGAGTGTCATTTGATCCCCCCTGACCGCTCCTCTCGTCCAGATCGTGGGTCTGACGGAGAAGGAGGTGACGTCGGAACAGGAGATGGTGACCTGCTTGGAGGTGGGAAACTCTGCTCGCACCGTGGGCTCCACCGCTATGAACGCTGAGTCGTCCCGCTCGCACGCCATCTTCACCATCACTCTGGAGCAGCGCCGCAGCAAAGACAAGTGAGTCAGCTGATGCGCCACTTGGGTACCGGAGACGGTCATCGTAGCTCGTGAGTCTTTTTCACCCAAAAAAATGGCTGCACCGATACCACTTTCTCATTACCCATTGTGAGTGCAGACATCTTTGTATCGGCCAATAACGATCCGATATTCACATTTTGTTTTTCATTTAAAAGCTGATTAGGTTAGAATACGTTAATACATGACTGTATTGTCATATTATATTGTTCTTTATCACGTTCCAATTAACTTTTCCAAAATATAAATATTATTGTATTATCTGGTGTTATCTCTCTTTCCGCTAAATAACAGTTCAACTAGGAAAAGTTAGACGAGGGGATGAAAGGAAGAGTATGGAGCTATGCAGAGACTCCAACCACCCCTGCTGCCACACTTTAGCCCAGGATCGGATCGCTGCATCCCTAGCTAAAAACAGATGATCGGATGGGTGCATCCCTAAAAACAAACGACACAGTGTCTCGGCTGCCTTGAGGCGAGAGTCCAAGAGCTCAGAGAGTGTCTTGTTAAACTTGATTTAAATATAAAAGTGTACAAAGGTTTTTTTCGAATATTTGGTTGAACTATTCAGTGTAAAAAAGGAGAACGCAGGACATAAATGGAATGGTTGAAGAAGTAACCCTGCAGGCTGAAGGGTGTTGGGTCAAATGACAAAACTCAAAGAATGCAATCTTTGTTTCTCTTTGTGTGTTGAACCTAAACATGTATAACCCATGGTGTGTGTCCCTCAGATCGGACTCTATGGTGTCCAAACTCCACCTAGTGGACCTGGCTGGTTCTGAGAGGCAGAAGAAGACCAAGGCAGAGGGAGATCGTCTGAAGGAAGGTCAGAGACGTGGCTTAATGTGTGTGCGGCCTAGTGTTGTTCTGTAGGGTGTAAAGTTAAATAGGATGTGTAGCGTCGTATGATGTACAGCAGTGTATCTTAAACTAGGGCTTGCGACCCAGTTTGAGGTGGGTCGTCGTCTGACTACATGCAGAACCCCTGTAACAAACCACCGATCACCATTACAGGGTGCGGTCAGTACCACTGACACTATTTGTCTTTTGGTCCAGAGAGGAGGACGTTTAGGAACCCCAGATGTATAATGAAGTATTGTGTGTGTGTATAAAGTTATAAGAATAGTAATCGTTGTATGTCTAATATGGTGTATATGATGTGTAGTGTTGTATTGTGTAGTCCAATATTGCGTAGTGTAACTTGTGTGTTGTATGTCATCTAATATTAGTCTTTGTATGGCATACATGTACATATGACACATCATGTACGCTGTACATGACGTGTCATATTGTACGGCGTATGGGGGTCTAGACTGATGCCTCCGTGTCCCTCGCAGGCATCAGTATCAACCGCGGGCTGCTGGCCCTGGGCAACGTCATCAGTGCCCTGGGGGACGAGAGTAAGAAGGTCACCTTCGTCCCCTACAGAGACTCCAAGCTCACCCGCCTGCTGCAAGGTACAGTGGGCCCCGCCGCACACGCTAGCACTTAGCGCGGCGACAGTTAGCGTAACCAGCAACGACTAGCGTAGCCAGCGGCCTTTTGTGGTTTGAGGTCCCTTTTAATGTAGGCCAATGCTATCTCATGATGTGATCACATGGCATCATGTGGCTCCATTGTAGAACTAGTAAGACTATCTGGCAGGATAGCCTTGCATGGGGATAGTGAGCTGGTTCTTGGGTCAATCCCCTGATGTACTAGCCTCTTGAAAGCATGCAGATATTCAAGTTTGTGTTTCGCAACATATGTCAGTCTAGCCTGGCTGGGCAGTTATTGATTTCCACGTGTAGGCATGGCCCTACGTTGTTAAAATATCTCCAGCCAATCAGTGATGCTGTAGCTCTCTTCGCTCTCGCCTAATCCGTTTGGAAGAAGTAAAGCTAAAAACATTCTAATCCGATAAATCTGCCTACAGATTTCTGTTAATCTTTCAACATTGTTATTCAGTCTTTCCCGGATAAAAATAACTTTGATTGCACCATCGATTTCTAAACTTTCCTTGAGGAATGCCAGTATTAAGACATTTAAGCAGCCTGAAGCTGCTTAAACCAGCCATCATCCACACACACTCCACAGTGACGTTAACCAGGAAATGAACGGCAGCTACAGTGTCAGTAGTCCTGCATGGCCGTGTGGTTGATGTGGTTGCCATGTGGTTGGTGTGGTTGATGTGGTTGCCATGTGGTTGGTGTGGTTGATGTGGTTGCCATGTGGTTGTTGTGGTTGCCATGTGGTTGATGTGGTTGCCGTGTGGTTGATGTGGTTGCCGTGTGGTTGATGTGGTTGCCGTGTGGTTGATGTGGTTGCCGTGTGGTTGATGTGGTTGCCGTGTGGTTGATGTGGTTGTTGTGGTTGCCGTGTGGTTGATGGCTGGTTTAAGCAGCCTCAGGCT